>JAYRBT010000002.1:523634-555817 GCA_036023395.1 Myiotriccus ornatus
CAATAGTGCATGTACATGTGTGACACCCAGAAGTGTATAAGTAGAAGCACTGTTGTAATAAAGGGGGCTGGCATCCCTGATCACCGTGTCGTCCTCCCGCCCCGACCGACGGCAACAGAACATAATAAAACTCGATTTAAAATAAAGATATTTCCATCCATTTTTTTTCCCTCTCAGAAACACAACTTCTCCACTACTGGTTAAAACTGCAATCTGGTCTACCCTAAAAACAAAATCTGAAATATTGTTACTTAAATATAAATCAATGTCTCAAAAGGGTAAGCACTATATTTGCCCTATTGAGGAAGTTTCAGGCTGTATTTTAAATTCAAGAGAGGTTGACTATGTTTTCACAGCCAGTGTGTTTGTTAAGAGGTCCTGAAGGGCAGGCGGTGCCCACTGAAGTCAGCGCTCCTGGAAATCCCCACAGCAGGCTCAGTGATTTTTATTAACGGGCCCTTTTACTGATTCCATTCTACTACGGCTTTCCAGACCATTAAATCTTTTCATGCAAATCTACTATACTTCTATAGCTTCGGGGACCCATCACCACCGGCCTCACATTATGTGCTGCGAAGTTTTGTGCCACGAGCACTTAACCAGCCAGCCATTGAGAAAGAGACCTCAGATCTGGGCCAGCTCTGAACCTCTCCAAGGCAGGTTTGTGTGTCTGCCCAACAAGTCCTGGACACAGATAGGAAACAATTCCAGCTGCAAACCAGAAGGACAGTCTATTCTAGTTTATAGCTGATGGTCTGTATCGGTTTATCCCACTGGAAAGGAGTATGTCTTACATGGACATCTGGTTATTAAATGAGCACATTGTGTAGGGCTGACACTTTAATTTTAGTTAAAAAATTCCCCTATCACAACATCAAACCCCAAAACCCACTCTCCTGAGCTCCTTCAGCTGTCTAATTATGAATAAGCACGAGCTCAATATTTGCATTATGATGCAATACGATGCAGTAAATCTTTAGTTTCTTAAAATTAATCTTCAGCGTTATCACAGTAAGCGAAAGACTTCAATTGAAGGGAAAAAAAAAAAGTTGGGAAAAATGCATTTCATTTGGCATCTTTAAATAATGCACATAAATCGGAAGCCCCGAGAAAAAGTTTGTCCTAATGGGAAATGGGATTAAATTTAAATTTGCCATAGAGGCCACCCCTTGGGAAAAAAAAAAAAAAAATCTTTCTAAGGGTTTATTCTACTCTTGGGTTGACTGCAAATCCTCTTCACAAGCAGTATTCGAGCGTGGTGAAGATGCTTGCTCTGAGTGAAAAGATGGCAACACCACCAAGGCAAAGACAAACGCATCTGTAAGAACAGCATTTCGCAAGTGCACAAAGAGATTTCGATTCTTTCATTTCTCAGATGGTTTTTTGAGCTGCCTGTTATAACCTGGAACGCCTTGAGTTTTTTCTCCACAAAGCTGGGATGCTGGATGCATAGTGGTATTTGTGTACCACCTCCTACCTCCTCACAGCTGGTGGCCCCTGAAGGGAGAGAGAAAAGGGAATGACAAAGAAACAGAAGATTTTGGGTTTGGTAACCAGCAAAGGTTTTTTGGTGAGTTGGGCTGAGTTGTTAGGAATGTTTTCCCCCGTAGCAACCAGATTACTGTGTTTCTAAATCTCTTTTTCTCATGATGCACCCCGATGTTTCCCTCCAAAACCTGGCTGGTGAGAGGGATAAGGGTAGTCTGGGATATGTGCATTTTATTTTGGGTTATATGTTGTTATTAAGTAAGCAAAGACTCTCTGAAGTGCTGCCCCTCACCAGAGAAGAGTGCTGTCCATGGATGAAAGTGAGGGAAGTGTGCCAACCTTTGCAACACAGACTGAGCTCCTGAACTCTTTCCCTATCTGCTGGTTTCCTGCAGTTTTAGGACTCACAGGATGGGAAATGGTGATTTGCATGGAGCAGAGCTTCAAAAATGATTTAACTCCTGTTTTTTCGCTTACTGATACAACAATTACCCCGTGTGTGCTTTCCTCTCTCTTCTGTACTTTTATTTCATCTGTCAGTTGGGTTCTCAGTTCTGCCACTACAAGAAGAGAGTCAGATATGAGTTGTAGTGGTTGTTCCAACCCTCGGGGTGCCATGTGAGAGACCAGATTCATATGTCACTAGATTCCTTAATTATTGGGTCAGATCAACCATCTTGGGGGAGGAGGGGGGAATAACTATTTTTCTCTCCTCTCTTTCTCTTTTTACTTCTTCCTTCTCTTCGTCTTTCGTTTCTCTTTTGGGTAACTCAAAACCCATGGGTTGTATTTCACTGAACTGGTGGGTGGTGTTTGCTGGGCACTCTTGTGGAACCCTCTCCTTGCTTGTATGTTATTCCTGTAGAAACCTTTTGCCAAAACACCCATTTCCTCACTAAATTAAAAGAAGTTCTCCAGTGGAAAAATGCGTAACTTTTTCTCTTTACACAATTCAAGGTATCAAAGAAAAGGTATCAAAAATTAGAAAAAAGATACTGGAGTAAGTGCAGCTGGTGCAGAAGTACTAAATACAGTAGCCAAGGACCCATGGCAAATATCTTTCCCCAATTTTTTTTTGCTTTTTATCTGTGTGAGGAACAAATGGCAGATGGAGCATTTATCGTTGCTGGGACACTCACCTGTATAAAAAGCGATTGGAAAAGATGCAGCTCATGAGAATTGCTACTTTAGGTGAATGATAATACTTGAGTTTTGAAGACTTCAGGCCATAAAATTGGATAGTTGATAGTTAATAGTTTCAATAAAAGGGAAAGACAGCAGGAGCTTAAGAGAAAATGACACTTAAGGTTCCTAAGTGCCTAAAAGCCAGAAGTTAACTCCACCTCCTGGCCAAAGGGGAGAAGGAAAGCTTTTGGATGATTTTGTGCTTTTCACTCTTGTGTTAGAGAACGAGGAGAAAATAAAGTACTGTGGTGCAGCCACATGTCAAGATATACACGGTTGGGCAAACATTTCTGAAGTTGACAGTGTGAGATATAGAAAAGGCACGAGAAAGCATTTTTATTGATCTATTTGCTGTCCACCTAACCAGGCAAGCGTTCAGTAACAGCCAGCCCCGCAAGGAGGATAGCCAGACTCAAAAGTCTGATGTCCTGTGATGAGCCACATCCACAAAATAGTCAAAGCTTCCTCGAAAACATCGCACTTAAGCTCAAATGTTAGCAAAAATTATACATTTAGACTCACCCCTAGTCACACTATTCCATTTTCTGTTCACGTTTTCTGCACAGAACACTTTCAAAAGTCCCCGAAGTTGAGAAAAAAAATCCAGGGAATGACAACTTGTCATGCTGTCAGCTAAAGAAATTGGGTTTTAAATGCATTTTCAATATACACTGACAAAAGCTCAGGACTGGACTAGAGCCTGAGGACTGAGTGAAGTTTAAGGGGCTGTTTCTGCCAATCTGTCACAGCTGCAGAGCTCAGGACAGCTATCAGAGAGGGAGATGCTAAGCCACAAACCCTGTGTGAGCAGAGCTAATACGCTTGTCTCAACTTTTCCTACTAACAGGGACACTGCAAAATCCACCAGGTCCAGCTTGAAACTCCAGCATGAAAAGGATTCTGCGTATCTCACTGACTACTTCTATCAGAGAAGTGCCTAAAGGTTCCAACTGCTTTAGGGACTCTGAACAGGGTAGAAAAGACAGCTTTAGAGCCCCCAGAAGTTGAAGAGGTACTTCACAGGTACCTCCTCCTCAATAGCAAGGCCTCTCCTCAATGCCCTGCTACCCCTCATCAGTGCCAGCACCCTTGTTTGCAGGAGCATGCATTTATTTAGGCCAACATGTTGATTTAGAGTAAAAATGCTTCTGCAGGAGGGAAGAAATATGTTTATTCAAAACCTGAACCAGTTCACATATGCAGTTAAGCTCCACCACGCCAGAACAAACAGCAGGGAGGTTGCATGAGATCTAGGACAACGGAGAGAGAGGTCCAAGAGTGACCAACTTCATTACAGAGGAGCCAAAGCCAAGAGCAAAAGGTCCAAAAGACATTAGTGAAATGACCAAAACTAAAACTGAAGTCTCCTAATGTCATTTGCTCTGTCTGAAAAAAACCTGGCACTTTTAGGTTTTCATAAAACTACAGATCCAAAGATCTTAATTCAGTCTTTCTGAAGCTGTTGCTAAATGGTTGTGAACCGCTCACCACTTACAGAAGAAGAATGACATCGAGCCTCAAGGATCCACTGATACAACCAGAAAAAAAAAGACTGGAAGGGAAAAATAATGGCACAACACACTAGACAGAAATGTATATTGAGGAGATGCCAGCATTAGTGGTGAGCTCAAGGCATTCAGTAACAGAAAAAAATTTTTTTGCATACAAATGCTTCATATTCCGGGATTATTCAGTTCCTACTTAGCCCTAAGCAATCCCTGCCGAGCCAAAAGTTCACCCTTTTCAGATGAAAGGAACTCCAGCTGCCTTTAAGACACAAAGAGGAGACAAATGCTGCACGCCACGGTAACTGCTGGATGCACGACAGGCTTTCCAGCAGGAACCATCAGTGCAATGTCTGCAAAATCAGTATTTCTGAACCTGCTAATCATTTTTGTTACAAAAAAAGAGTATCTGCAATATTGCTGATAAAGGACTCAGATGAACAGGACTCCAGCTTAGTTACAGTTAGTAGTAAACCAACAAAACTTTATGTCAATGAAATACGGCTACTTACAAAAGAAACAGAAAACTGACAGTCTGGATACAGAGCTTAGCAAGGCCTACTTAAAAAGCTGATCATAAGTAGCAGTGAGCAGACAAAAAGATAAATATTCCCAAACCAAAAAATTCAAAGGATCTTGGACTTTGTTCTTCAACAAAGCAGAACCCAGCCAGCAACTGCAGCAGGAGGCTGATCTTCTCTGGGCTCAAGTTTCAGGTGTGGATCCTACAACGTTTATGAATGGTATCCTCACCCTGCGGTCCATTTTCCACTTCCTTTAGACTCTCCATCACTGAGATATACATGAACTCTTGAGTTCTTTGCTTCTCAGTTAATTTGAACTGACACGGGTTTGCCATTTCATGTGTACGTGTGAATTAACACGTACACGTACAGAGAGTGCCAGAACACACCTCAATTTGAAAACCAGGCTTAAGATATGTTACCTAAAGTGCATATCTCTAACTAACAATATGGATTTGGGAAACTTATCAGTCCTTTTACAAAGGAATGACCCATACAAACCACCAAAATTTGGCAAAACCATTGATGGAATAAAATGTCAGCAAAAAAGAGAGCCCTAGCCTTAAGTCTAAACTCAAGGAGGTTTTAATCTTGACCCTACCAGAAAGAAGCGTAGGGACTGTCTTTTCTGCTTTTGGGTGGGTTTTTTTGGGGTGGAAAAAATGCTGGTAGCAGCACACCCAGTGCTCTGCTCCCCCACCAGTACTCAGCCCCTTGCTGCCTCTCACAGTGAAGGCATAGACAGCTCTTCTGCATCAGTATTCCTGTGGTATTTTAAGACACATTAATCTAGCACAGGTTTATCAAACAAAAACCTACATACTAAAATCTTGCTCCTTAAAATCATGCTAATCATTGGAAGGAACTCTCCTGTTTATTACTTTTACGTATTTATTATATGTACTCGAAACATCCAGTGAAAAAAATAACACAACCCGAATTCCATCGTATGGTAAAATACTTCATGAAGATTAAGTGAGATTAAAGTATTTTAACTACTCCAGACAAGCAATTTATTTCTTCCAAACAGGGTGGAAAGGTACTCATGTTAAAGTTTTGTGTCAAGCCGCTGCCAGGAGGTGTTAAATGAAGACAAAGCACTCGGGGGTTTTGTTCCAGTTTCATCCACAACAATGCAAATGTTGTTTACAGATGCACATTTAAAGCACCACTTTACCGAAGTTTTCGGTGCATATTTTGCACGTCAAGTTTCACGAGCAAAAGTTTAAAAAGCGACGTTTAAATGCACCCATGTATGAAAATAAAATAGGTGGCGGCTTCATTTATCACCGCGGACCTCGTTTTTATAAGCAGCTTTTCAAACAACCGGATTGCGAGAGCGCATTAAAGCAAGTAATGACCGTGCCCCTGCCTACAATGAGACCGTGCTGATGGCAGCAGAGCTCACTCGGCTTTCAGAATGTGAGTCAGCAACTGCTCTGTGATATCTTTAATTTGGTACAAGCTAAATCCTCTTAAGAGCGCCCGCTGGAATCCGAAAGGTCAGACGGGAAAGTGGCAGAAAATCAATACTGACAGCTTCTGTCACCCTCCACAATCTATAGAGCTCTTTCTAAGCCAAATTGCTTCTTTCTAATCTTTCTAATGTTTGGCGGATCGACTCTTGCTTATGTAACATTAAGATAATTTTTTTTTTAAAAAGGAAAATAATAAAATAATTCGTTTCCTGAAGAGAAAGTTGTAACTTTTAGCATCGAAAATCAGAACAAAGCTGGTTGTTGGTTGGGGTTTGTAGATATCCCAATTTGGTTTGCAGATATCACTGTGATCAAAGTTGCATTTTCATATAGAGACTCTCAGCTACAACACTTTTGAGGTGGGTTAGCTCAAAATTTGAAAGGCATATTTATACCCATTTGGCTTTCTTAGAGCTCTTCAGCAACTACAGTTCCCCTATTTCCATTTTTATAAGGGTTAATATCAAAAGGCAGTGACATAAAAATGCCAGAAGGCTTTAGATCAAGTTTAAAAAATGGTTTTCTTGCCTACTGTATTTTGATTATGAATAAATACCAGCACTAATAATCAGTACATGCAACATACAGAAAAAACATTAATTTTTCAAGGAAGGGATTCTAATATAAAGAATGGAAACAGAAGCCCAAACGAGGAGGGAGCCTACAAGACCAACATCTCATCACGCACACACGACTCCCCTCATTACCCACGAGCAACGATGCTCCCCGATTACAGCTCCAGCCAACCCCCCACCTCCACAGCTCCTGGCCTCCAGGTCACCCCCAGACCCCTGGCTGACCAAGTGCCTTTCTGACACCTTTATTCTCTGCATATAGAATGCATCATTGGGGGGAACATCTTACCAAGGGGTGTGCATATCAAATCACTGCTGTGAGTAACAGCTCCCGGAAGGGTGGTCAGAAGAAGAAAAAGTTTTCACTCCTTCCTCTTTCTGGGGCCCAAGTGTTCAACTGCTGCTTTAAGTGGCAATTCAGCCACTGAACACATGGTTTTTATTGTTCACCTTGCACATTTAACTTTAAAGGCAGCGAGAATAGAGCAATTTAATAGAAATTCACTGACCTTTTAAAAAGCTTTCCTGCACCATTTTCTCTCTAAGATATTTACTGGCATGAAGCTTTTACTTTTTCCATTAACAAATACTTTTCCCCCTACCTACTTGATTCTAATCACAGTGTTCTTTATGTGACACAAATAAGTATGAAATAAAACATTTTTAAATAGCATTTAAAAGTAATAGAGTTACAAAGAGAAGCAGCAGACAAAACGGTTCAACGGTTCACTTTACAGCCAAGTAAAAATGCTAATTCCTAATATATAAATATGCCTGTTTGCATAGTCTCAGAGCTCGCTGGTGCTGGTATTAGTTGCTTCAGTCTTTATTTTGGGCAGCTGATCCCTTCAGAAGGACAGACAGACAGTCAGACAAGAGCTGATTCCCAGCAGATGCCATCCCACATCCAAATAACTGATCCCAACAGCCCATCCACCCCACCCGAGGGTCTAAGCATTGGGAAAACAATATCTGATCACTTCCAAACAATAAGGTCATCAGTTAGAAGACATCATAACTAGGCATGTTAATGGATTAACAGAAGTTTCTACTGGCGGCAGGGAGCCAATAAGACACACTGGGAGAAGTTGCCAGCAGAAAGACAGGTCCACATCTCGGGACTGTGGAAAGCAAATGCTGACCTTACTAAAATAATTTTTCCTGTGTCCTTTTTCCTGTGTATCTCCTGAAATCGTGAAACGCAAACTCAAGTACATCCCCAACACATTCTCCGGTTTGAGGCAGCAGCATAGACCCAGTAATGCTCTTGAAAAAAAGACTTAACACTTGCTGTCCAACAAAACATGGCATTTTCTTCCTCAGTTCATAAACTTTCTTATATTGAAAAGTTTCTGTTCTGGGATTTTTACGATGATTTTTTGGTTCAGGTTCCTGTCTCTGGAACATTAAAATACTTTTTTCAAAAAATCTCTAATTATATAACTAAATATGATTATGAAAGCAAAATTTTAGACTTTCAAGTCTTGGTCTTTCTCCAAGAAGTGACACACATATACAGGACTTCATATAGTTAGATACACATTTGTACTTTTGGGTTTTTATTTTATTGATTCTCAGTTTTCCCCACTCTGGAGCAGGTTGAGCTTTGGGGAATAACTTTTGGACAGAGGGTCACAGCTTATATGTTGGCATTTATTAATGCCAGAACTTTCCTGCAGCCCTCACATGTATTAACCACCAGCACACACCAGCTCTGCTGTTGCACAGGAGGACCAGAAGGCAAACCTATGCTATTGTACCTATTCTTTCCATCTAGAGGAGAGCAGCTCTTTATCTGTGGCTGAAAATATCGACTTTACGTGAACAGAAAGGTGACACCAGTATCACCACTGGGTAAGATCAATGCAAAAGGCGAAGAAGTCAAACAATCCCACCTAAATCCAAGAGGACCACATTAAAGCCACTGTAAAATCAGATAACACTGATTTGATTGAACAGCAAGGGAGATAAAATGTGATGTGATGGGCTAACACTTCATTAACCAATTTAAACCTGTGCTTTTCAGATTTGATTATCCACATAACTGGTTGGAAACACAATGCCCTCGCAGGAAGAGGTGTACAGGATCTCTCCAGTGCTACACAATTAAAAGCAAATGTCAATCACTTGATGTAAAAGCCAACACCTCTGTGAAATACAACTTCATTGAACAATAAATTCAATTGTAAATTTGCTTATTATGTTAAGATTAAAGCATGTTGCATTACACACACAGAGCTACATACTCTGAACGCAAGCAGAGAGTATTCATTACAAAAGCAGTCATGCTTCAGTGACAGCAATTATCATCTCGCACTTGGTAAATGCCACACAAAATGAGGCTTGCTTCAGATGGTTTTATTTCAGCCCACCTGACCTGAATCAAACTAATGATGTATTGCAAAAGCTACACTTATGCAACAGTCAACACCACCAGTTGATTACCATGTGGTCTTTTCATGGGTTTTAGCATGAAAACAGCAGCGTGAATACAAATAGCAACTTTGATTTTACCTTTATTTAAAAAAGAAATCATCCATGCCCGCATTTATCACAGAAAAGCAGTTTTAGAGATCTCATTTCGACCGATGCAGTTTAGCATCATTTTAAAGACTCTGTTTCAGATTGAACTTATGCTAGGTTTATAACACTGAGTTAAAGATATTAGCAAGAGTTGATTATAAGTGATATCTTTGGGATGAGAAGACTTCCTTATTTGAAGTGTGTAAATACCAACAGTAATAGCACCCAGAAAGATGGTTTGAACCCGTGTGTATTTAAGGGCACTCCCGTGTGTATTTAAGCCTCCAGTATTCATGCTGAAGCAGCGGCTCTCAGCCCATCCTTGCCACCTGATTCAGCTGTTTAGGTTACAGGTTGCAAACAGCCTTTCCCCAAAACAAGGTGGGAGAGTTCAGAGGATTGCCATGCTCGGGAAGTCAGCCACTTTTTCTGGCAAGGTTTTAGAAGAGCCCCAAGCTGCAGCTCTCTTAGAGAACGACAAGAGAAAACAACCTGTGAATGAAAGGCTGAGTAGCTGCCAAACCCACCCACCCGCGAAACAGCATTTACTTTTCCACTAATTAAAAGCACAAAACCGAGTTGCCTTCCTAGGGCTAGCACGTGGGTGGGCTGTCAGGCAGCTTCTCTGAAACACTGACCGACTGAAGGAAGGAGTTTTCCCGGCAATTTTTCTTCCCTCATTTCACACGTGTTTCTAAAGTCCATTGAAGCTGATTCTTCCTGGACATTTGTAGCCAGGTAATAGGGGAAAACTATGGGCTGTTCTCTCAGCTGCCTCCTATTTCAGTTGTTTGGCCGAGCACACATTCAGTCCATCTTGAATGGTAAAGAAAATCATCTCAACAGAAGAGAATAGAGTGAGGTGGGAAAGAGCAGCACTGATGAACGGCAGATACCGACAACACTTTCTTTAGCATACAATAGCAGATTTGATCAAGACTGATAACTGCTGTAATATTTAAAAGCAGAAAAAAACCTCTAACCTGTATATCAGCATTTTCTTCTCAGCTCTCTATGTATGAAATTCTATCCAGGAGTTCACATAGCATTTATATTGGGAAGCAAATGTTTTTAAATTACATGATCTAACCCAGAGAACCAGTCTCTCAGATAAAGTTTTGATGTTACAGTTAATTAGTAAAGATGTGAAAGTTTAGTCTCAGGTAAATAGAGATTATATCCCCATTTTCAAGTACAATTTGTGGCTCTCTTCCTAGTCTGTGTCTGAGGGAAAAATCTAGAGCAAAACATTAAATTTCTAAGAGACTGCCCAGCCCTAACATGGAAAGAGCTTTTCAGCCATTACTCCTCCCCTCAACAGAGATGCTCAAAAAAATAATTTGACTTTCTGAAGGCAACCTTTAGACCCAATATGCAGCCCCTTTTGTTGCTTAAAATGTGATATTACATATGTGGGACAATAGTTGCAGTTTTGGGAGCCTTAAGGTTACATACAAATATGGCATCAGGCCATATTTTCAGTCAAAAGCAACAACTGATACTGTTCAGCAAATTTCTGTGGGCTCCCACAGGATCAGGGAACCTTCTCAACAGTTTATTTTAAAAGATGTGACTGTGTTGAAATGCTGACATGTTTCTGAAATATTTTTGAAAAGGCATTTTGTGTTTCCATAAAAGTACTGAATGCTTGTATTACTGCATCACCGACATTTTTTTTTCACAAAACTTGTTAAATTAACTCTATTCTAAACCAGTACATTCAGTCGATAAATGGCAGAGCTTTGCAATCCATTCCTACACAGCTCTGCTTGGTCTGCAAGTTCAGATCAATAATCAGCTGGCTCAAAACTTAACTCCTCCCCATTTTTCCCCCCTCTGTTCTCCTGACACCTCATGTGCCTTTTATACCTTAACTGCAAAGAAACCAGGAGTTTCGATATTAGACTCTAATACAGCTAGAAATCGGTGCAGAGAGCAGTTTAGATCTGATCATGCTGATGTCCCACTCCTTTTGATGAATTTGACCTCAGGAAGAAACAAGTCAACAGGCCACTGTCTTTAACAATGGCACTGATGAAATAAGGAGGACCTGCCTGCTCCAAAATGTGTCAGGGTCAAGTGCTGTGGACGAGACTGATGCACATAATTAGCTTTGCCTCAGACAACTGCACTCATTCTTAAGAAACTACTGCTCACCTTGGTCATTTATTCAGTATTCATATGTCTAATCAAAGCTTAAGAGAGACTGAGCAAGCATCTTTGAAAGCTGACTCTAAATGAACAGTTTACTATAAGAACACTTATAACTCCAAAGCAAACAGGTTTTGAGATGCTTCATGACTTTCAAATTGTAGGTGACGGAGTCAAACATGAGAAGGTAAAATAACCTGACAAAAGGAAATGGAAAATCTGTTATCCCTTTTTTCTCCTTTCCCCAAGACTTCTGAGAAGCACTTCCACAAAGGGAAAAGGCAAAGAGCAGTCCAGGAGATCCCACGTTCACTTACATCTGGCTACTGAATCAACAGGCATCTCAGTGTGGAACCAGATTGCTACCAGTGAGATGTCAAAAGGCACTGAGGAACCCAGAGAGCCCTCCCACACCCACCCACCCACCAACACACCCGCCTCTCTCCTCTGAACCATCTACTCGAAAGGGAATTGGAACTTTTTCTCACACAGAAATTCATGCAATCAAACATGCCATATGGACTTAAAGCTCTTTTACTGGCACTGGTGCTCTGCCTATTGTTTCCCAAACAACTGCCAACTCCCCAGTTCAGCCATGCCCTTCCACTCTGCCTCTGTCTCACAGAAACAAAAGGCTATCTCTGCTGGCTTTTACAGTTCATGTGATTTCCAAAATACAAGCTGAACAACAGATATAAGTGGAGTTTGAGTCAGATGAAAAAAAACACAACACAGCTTAGAATGACAAAATGGTTTGGGTTGGAAGGGACCTTAAAGATCATCTCAGTACAAGCCCTTACTGTGGGCAGGGACACCTTCCACAGGAGCAGGTTCTTCAAAACCTCAAACGCCTTTTTCCTTCCTTCCAAAGAAGATGGGCAAAACTTTTCAGTTATTTGCTTCTATATAATTGTAATCTTCACACGATTTTCATATCAGAATGAAGCTTTGTATCAGCTGAGAGATAAAGGGAAAATTTTATTTCTGCCAGCTACTGAATCAGCTTTCCTAAATGGATGTCATATGGCAAATGCTAAAACTCACTGTGGGCTGACTTTGTCTGAGATTTTATGAGAAAAGTCTGCTGCTTCAGCCACTTCCTTAATGACAATAATTTACATCTACATTGATGTAACAAGGCAATGCCAGTAAGGTCCAGCCACTGGGATCGGGACTGTGCAAACACACAGTAAAGGACAGTTTGCCTTGTAGAGCGACATCCCAACAAACCACAAGATTTCCAGGGAAAAACTGACAGCAATCTTCAGGTGTGTTGTGATGGAATAGTGGGGTAACCAATCAGAAGGTTTCCTCAAAAAATAAGAGATACAATCAACTGCCACACAATTTTTCATCACATTTTAAAAAATCTAGATTAAAAACCCCATCCTAGAAGAGGTCTGCTGAATTAATTACAAGTAGCACCTCACATTAGGGAGAGTAGCCAGAATAATTTGTTTGGATGAGTGGGCATATTAATAATTTTTATATATGTTTGTTAACGAGTGTTAAATAGAGACAACCCAGAACGGAATCATAAATTCCTAGACAGGCAAAATCCTTCTATGCAAAAAGGAATGCGTGTTGGCACATCAAATTTCCTTGTGAGAAATGTACAGTTAATAATTAGAATAGTCCTACTATAAAGTCTCATGGAAGAAATAAATGCCTTCCATTAAAAGAGTAGTATCTAAATAAAAAAATAAAATAAAGAATTAAAAAAAAAAAAAAGAAAGGCACAAGGTAGAGAGAGAAGGAAGTAAATATTTCGTACTCTGTAGGATGCCTAATTGTATTCTCCTCCCAGACCAACCCACTGGCACGTAGGGAGACATGAAATAAATAGAGGTGATATTACAATAGCTAAATATCCTGCAGGACAGAGTGCCTGAATTTCCCACTGCGCCTGTAGCTCTAATAACATTGTTAATAGCAGTGTTAATGAATGGAATATCAGCTTCCATTTTTCCAAACAAACACTTCACAAATCTACAGCGCCCAATGCCAGCAACTTCCACGGCCAGATGGAAGGAGGAAGCACATGCAGATACTTTCAACAGATGAAAACTGCATTCTCGTCAATAAATTAGCCTCAGAGGAGGATATGATGCACGTGTTCTTCAACTCAGATCTTTTGTCAGAGAGTACACACATATCTCAATGAATCATATGGCAAGAACTGCCAGTCAGAAAGGAAAAATAAGTAGTGAATGCTAACCTCCAGTCTCATTTCTCCATGCTCTCATCTCCATAAAATTAGGTTTGACAAAAAGGAGATCAAGCCTATTTTTTTTCTTTCCTCAAAATTTTTATACGTAGCAGAATTTGCACTGACCCCTCCTGACTGCAGAAATACGCTCAACAAACGACTCCTCAGTATTTACAGCTATGTTTTCTGCATTTTTCTCATCTGGAAACGTAACAGGTAAGCAAGAAAGCCTGACTGTCCTGCAGTTTTTGAGCAAAACTGAACCTTGAAAACTTGGTGATTGTGTGAGTGACTGAACAGCCTTTGGCGCTCTGGAGAAGCACAAATGCAGTGCCTTTAGTCACCATGTGGTGAAGCCACTCCATCCCAACTGAACGAGGGTGCCATTGGCAGGTCCTGCATCAACACACTTAGTTATGCCATGTACAGGACAAGGAATAATAAAAAAAGAAAAAACTCCCAGTTTTAAAGAAATTGAGACAAACAATGCAAAGAAATAAAACAGTTTCAGCCTTTTCAATGCCAAGTCTACAGTACAATAATCAAGAGCCAAGTTGCTCTTCATACAAATATAAACCTGAATTAACTTTGGCTGAGTTTCTCCAGCTAAACCCAACGTGAAATTAAACTTTGACAACCTGACCCTAAGTATTTTAGGCACTGGTTCTGGCTGTATGAGTTCATTTTAATCTGATTTCCCAAGACCAGGCCAGTGTCAATAAGACGATTAGAGCCACCAAGTCATGTCAATATGCATTGTGCTGCATTGTTGGAAGACCCCAATAAAACCATTCCCAAACTATGTGGACAGGCAGGCAGCTTCATTTCTAATAACATATTTTATATTCAAAGACTAAGGTCTTATTGAACAACATACACATAATTTACTCCACAGGAAAAGAGGCCTTTTAGGGTACCTTGAAAACACACCGTTCTCTCCACTCCCACCTCCCTTTCTTTCACTCACTGCATAATATTGAGCAATTAAGCAGGTTGCTATATTTGGTGTGCCTAAAATTCACAGGTTGATAGCATAATGATTTTAATAACTACTTTAAATGTAACACAGTGACAAGTTGACACCTGAGGTTTGCATCCTGCAATTTGATTTTTCCAGAATTCTTTTGTTATGCCTCAGGAATAGTAATATGATTAGGAATAATTTCTTGTTAGTGATTCTTATTTTTAACTTTTTTTCTCCTTTTTTTTTTCTTTTCTCCCATTACAAACACTGCAAATCTGCTAAGTGCAGGCTCCCTGGCAGGTATTAAAAGCTGACTCTTCTACAAAGGCTCCTGGTTCTAGCTTTATCAAAAGGAATATACTGACATTATTAGAGGCATACAAATCCACAGGTAGCCATACCCTTTGTGAAAATATGACCATTAACATCTGTTCATAATATCAGTATATTATATTTCAGCATTATATCAATAAGCATCTCAAAAAGCACTTGCAAAGCATCAGTCTGCTTCCATTCCCAACAAGACCCAAGACCGTGCTCTGTGTTGCTACAGCCCTCAAATACATATTTTCTATATTATCTTTCATATTGATGTTTTTTACAGTACTTTTCCCAGGTGTTATACATTTTGACACAGCCTTGTATTCTAAAGCCGGCTCTCAGAGTTCTGTATGTGTGCTGAAAGCACCTTTAATTGGAAGTGCAGTCTGCAGAGAGTTGGTATTTAGCACAGTTCCGTGATCTGCAGCAAAGCTTAAAAAGGGTGTTTCACTCCTGCCTCTTAGATGAGAACGCACATAGGAAATTCCACACTTTTTAAGAATGCACCTAAAAACCAGGAGATCTCTAAAAAAAGTTACATATCCATCTTTGACATGTTCCTGTCTCTGTACAGTATTTCAAGAGTTCTCAAAGCCCACACTCTTTATATTGGCTACGTGGCAAACATGTAATTTTGTTTGCTCAAGTCAAAAGGGAGTAACTGCGGAGTCACTGAGCACCATTTCCTGAAATGGCTGGTTTGCTGTGATTTTATTTGATATGTTTATGACTAAGAACACTCATTTATTCATCTATTTGTTGAGGTAGATAAATCTTCATTGAATTTAGAATGTCAAACTTCCTCACACACAAGACCACTGTAATTTCAAGACTGTATCATAAATAATGTAGCAAATTCAGAAGGAATACAAATGATACACATAGAAAGTGTTTTCCCATCACCCTGCTTTCATCACCTTCAATGAGTTTAAATATGTAACTGAGCAATTCTCAGTAATGTACAAGAGGTAGCTTATGGAAAACATTTTAAGATCCCTAACTACAGAATATGAATCCATGTTTTTCTCTATCCAACCTTGAAATAATTGCATCTCTAGTAATGCCACAAGTTTTCTGAAAGATGGAGAAAAGTGATAAGAAGTACCTAGAAAGTACTTTTATGCCATTCTCATGTTCTGTGATGATTAACCAGGGCTGTTTTATATGCAGCATACACTCTGAGAAATCAGTAAAACTCATATTCATTCAAAGTGCATTGGGCAAATAGCTGTCTCCAAAAACTCGAATTTGTTAGTTGCATATTATGAAACAGCA
Source organism: Myiotriccus ornatus (assembly GCA_036023395.1). Classification (NCBI taxonomy): domain Eukaryota; kingdom Metazoa; phylum Chordata; class Aves; order Passeriformes; family Tyrannidae; genus Myiotriccus; species Myiotriccus ornatus. The sequence goes on from JAYRBT010000002.1 coordinate 539,833, forward strand.
CGGATGTTTTACATGTTCAAATATTCTTAATGGCATTTCATTGCTGTATTGAAAATAATCAGGCATAATACTTAGGGCCAGGAATTAATTATTGCCTTGAAATTGTGTGTAATGAACAGCCACGGAAAACACTTAAATGGTTCTCTGCTTTGAGAAAAAAACTTACTATTTTTTTTAACACGTAGTGGGATTCAGTTTCCTGAAGATGAGTTGGTATTTTTGATTCTCTGGAGTGTCTGTGACAGACACTACAGCACACCCACACATTTCTGGAGCAGTAGCTGCCGGCCAGACAAAGTATTTTAGAGCACTGCATACATTAGATTTTCTATTTATAGACATCTAAGTCCACACACGGTTTTAATTTTCATATCGCAAGTCAGTTAAAAATATTTCTGGCAACCCACAACAGCTCTACTGACCTCCCATCACCAAAAAATCTGGAAGACTTGTCTCAAAACAAGAATTGTAGCACCATGTCCTGATACTCCTTGCAACTGGAGTTATTGCCTTTTAACAGCCTGCTGAGTATAAGTTTTTCCTGAGACTCAAGTAAAGCCTCTGACTAATAAATACCCAGTCTTGCCTGGGAAAAAAAAAAAAAGCTCATTTTAAAATTTTGCTTGAATACATTCTACCCTTACCTTTTACAACATATACATTAATGCCCATTCACAGCAAAAGAAGATCCAGAGATCTTCTTTTATTTTCTGTAATATTTATCTTAGGTTTATGAATGCAATAATGTATTTCTTGACTGGTGAAGTCTCAAGTATGAACTTGCCTCCCATGTTTTTCACTCAGAACTGCAAGTCGCTTGGCACTTGGGTGAAGGTAGAATTTTTGCAGCAGTTAATGCAACACTTTGATTGCTCAGTGGTGTTGCTCTGCAAGGACTTGACTGACTGACACAAAGTTTGCTCTCAGGCCCTGTTCCTCAAGTAGAAGTCAGGTGCTCATCCCAGTTGCACAGAAGAATCCCCTTCTACGTTTCAGAACATCAGGGTCGGGTGATATCCACACTTCAAATTCCCATTTTTTTTGCCTCAGTGGGCAATTTTTAGCTACTTCCTAATCAGCCAGATCCAGGCTACAATTATCAGCTCAAATATAATTTTCTGTTAGACTAAATAATTCAGCTAAACACTTGACATTGATTTCTCACCTACTGTATAAGTGCCATGGGGAAAAACTGCAGAGCATTTAAGTGCTAAATCCAACCTATACCCATGCACTTCAATGATAAACACTCTATTTTCAATATAGTTAGTAAAATCTGTTTCCCCAACTCTTTAAAACGCTGTGAACACCCTCTCCTCCCCCACCAGTGAATACTGCAGGTTGACTACAAAACTACAGGTGTATATAAAGAGGCTGCATGTCCCATACAGAACTAGAGCTCTGAGTGCAAGTGTGAGTGGTAGTTCATCAAGAGGCTCTTGTGTGCTTTGTTGAACAGTGGAAACTAAGTAGGAGAGATTTATGTATTCTGTAACCTCAGAAATCACTGACTGTACAGTTTGTCTTGAAAAAAGTACAACATAGAAAACCTTTTCATTTCAAACATATGAGAAGTAGAAACCCAGCATGGGTTTGGTTGCAAAGGACCTTAAAGCTCATCTCGTTCCAACTCCTCTGCCAAAGGCAGGGACACCTTCTACTAGACCAGGTTGCTCAGAGCTCCATCCACCCTGGCCTTGAACACTTCCAGGGATGGGGCATCCACAGCTTCTCTGGACAAACCGTGCCAGGGCCTCACCAGCCCCGAAATCAAGAATTTTTTCCTAACATCTAATCAAAAACTACTCTCTTTCACTTTGAAGCCATTCCCCCTTGTCTTGTCACTACCTGCCCCTCTAAACAGTCTCTATTTTTTTTTGTAGGTTCCCTTCAGGTACTGGAAGGCCTCAATTAGGCCACCCTGAAGCCTTATTTTAAGAATTGGCTCTTCAACTGAAGACCAAAAACCTTTATTTCTGTTCTCAAGCAGGAGCACACTGGCGTGTCTACTGATGTGCAAACAACACCTGCCACTGCATTACAGTCTAATCATAAGTTTGCTACAGATGAAGGATGAAGTAGCCATTCACTCCAATGCTCAAAAACAAAGAACACAAGCAGAGGAGATGTACAGTGCAACACTCAAAGCACGTGGTAAAAAGGCAGTATTTGGCAGTGCAAAGAAGATGCAAAGCCTTGCAATCGATGTTAAAATGTTACAGGCACACAGAATATAAATTGGAGCTCAGAAACAGTAACGATGGCTGGATTTCATCTCGGTAATCTAGCTGCAGCACTCGGAATTAATTGCAGCCTATTCAGACTCACATCATTCTCTTTAATAGCAAGGAACTGGGGCTAATGGCAGAGGTATAGATCAGCATAGACTGATGGAAAGATCCCTGGGACTGATCCCTGCACTGCTGGGGCACCCATCTCAGTGAGATTATCATGGCCATACCACCATTCTCCTGTTTGCAAGATCAGATCCATAAAGGCTGCATGACTAGTGAGTGTCTAAAAACAAATCTAATAACAACCCGATTGAAAATACTTCAGGCTGAAGGTCTAATCATTAATTCAGAAGGTTACAAAAAGAAATATATTTTGCCCTGCTTGGCAGGTATCATGCAGTTCATCTTTTTGCAGCAATGGACAAGCACATCCAGCATATCTGATTGCCAGTGTCTATCAAAAATGCCTCTGTATCAGTAAAAGAAATTACCATACAGAGGAAAGAAAACAGTACAAGTAATATACTCACCAATTAATTTCTTCCATGAATACAACCTTGCTTATTTGAGTGTGGCACAGGGGAATGTCTGTGAGTCATGGAAGCCTGAACTTCAGCTGCTTGGGGATGAGACAGCTACAGAAATTAGATACACAAAACCACAATCAGTGAGAAGCAAAGGTTACACGCTTTTCAGAGGAATTTATTTTCACCGGTGCGCTGAGAAATCGCCAGACCACACCTCAATGTACAAGTCCAGAGCAGAACAATGGAAATCCTTTTGTTTGTACTACCTTAGAACAGACAGATATGGAGGTAGGAAAACATTTCTTGTTCTGCTCTTACATCTTTAATTTCAAGGATTTAGAATTATGCAGGAATTAAAAGATGCCGTCATCCCCAAAGACTGGGCCCTTTCCCCGAGCCTGGATTACTTAAAATATGCAAGGGAGGAAATTGTGTTTGCTTTGCTGCGGAAAGCTGATTAATTTGTTAAAACTTCGGGCCTTAAAACTCAGTCTCACAAAGAAACTGTATGGATAAAAAGAAGAGCACTTACACAGTTTATTAAATACTTCAATTATAATGCTACACCAAGCAACTAATCATATTAGGCAATTTTAAATAAAGATACTGTATCTAGATGACAAATTCAAATTATGACTTTTAAGGTGCGAGCTGCTTCAAGGGCTTAACTATACTTTGAAGGAAAATTCCAAGGATTTCGGAAATCCTAAATTCCACTGTGTGTATGCTTTGCAGAAAAAAAACCTCTTTCTTTTTTAACAACTCCTGTCTTCCAGCATGTAACATATGCTTTCTTTTAACAAAACCTCAATACCCCATAAAAATATGGAGTTTTTCAATGTCCAACTGTTGTCCAATGTTATATTTCATGGTATCACAGCCAGACTTAATGCTGGGTCTTAGTGTTACTTACAGATCCCAAAAAGTATGCAGATTGAAACCAGCAAACCCCGAATGTGATTTACGATCAACACTGGTATAAAAAAATTGGTGTAAGTCCTACAGGTAGCTTGAGAATGACGTTTTCTGCCTTCAGAAGAACTATTTGAGATAGCACAAGCAGATGATACTTCTGGGGGGATAAAAAGCAGAAGAAATTTCTTCCACTGAGGAAGTCTTATTTGAACTAGTTTACGTGGCCACTTGCAGACAAGATGAACCTGGGCCAAAAGACTCCTCACAGAACAGCTGCAGCCTCATATTTCATCACATCTTTGCAGTGATCTCCCAAGACAAAAGCTCCTTCACCAACAAAGTGCTGCTGTGGTGGTTTGCTTTCCAGTCAGGGACTGGAGAGTCTCTACTTCAAAAGCTACGGATGATAGTTGGGGACCAGAAAAAAACCCCACACCGCTCAGTCAGACCCTATTTCATCCCTTTAGAGGGTAGGAAACTCATAAAAACACCCCCAGAAACTCTCTGGGAAGTACTTTCTTTCCTCCAGCCGTGTGAGAGCAGAGGGAAAAACCAGACTGGATGGGACAGATAACTCAGTCCTGAAACACGTCAAAATCATTAATCCATACAGCAATAAAAATCAGAGGCACTAGGATGGTAAACATCAGCCTGGCGTCAAAATTCTCAGGCACAAGGAAATAAAAGATGGAAGAGCAGGAATAGGCAATCAAAATGAATTACAGAAGTGGAACAACTAACAGCAGGGAAAGAGCAAAAGGGAAGGTGCCACTGTCCAAAAGAAGAGGAGACAACCTGTAATCACTGCTCAGCATGGAAATAGCAAAGGGATTCTCTCAGGATGAGAACTGCTGGCAGTTCAATGTACACCAACAGTGGCCACAATGCAACACCCTGTAATCAGCACTGGGGTCCTCACGTTGGGTTTCTGAAAGTTCTCCCTCTTGTCTCATATAAAGGTCAAAAGAACAAAGCTCTCCAATCCTCTACAAACAGAAAATGAAGGTGTCTTTTCTGCTCACTTCATTCTATTCTGATTAGCCCCACAAACTGACCTGGCTTCCCTGTTTTTCCTCTTAACAGTGGTAATACAGAGAAAGCTAGGAAACTTCCCTGAGCTGAGTTAATGCCTGGGGAATTAGTATATTTAATGTGAACAGCTCAGTGAGTTTAGCAAGTCTCTAGATAATTGCCTTCAGCAATGCTTCGAACTCTTCTCTCCCGCGCCTCTAACATTTAGAGCATAATTCTGTATTTTGATTTCTCAAACAGTATGATCCTCTAGTCCCACAGTTTCCAGACACACACACAACTACACTCTATTGAAACAGATCCTCAAATTATAATGCCGGGTTTGTCTTTTTAGAAGAAAAATCCCGTCAGCTCTTAAAAATATGCTAAAATAAAACACAGAGAGGAAAAAAATTACATCTGCAAGCTTTGAGCACTGCGTTTTTAACCTATCAGAGTGCTTTATTCACTTCACAAACACCTGCAATATCCTTTGCTGCATCCTGCACTTACACTTACTAAACCTGATCATTTAGCATGATTACAATTCATTGCTGATTACAACCATCGTTAATCAACTTAGAACATTACATTGTTTTGACAAAAGCAGATGCCTTTCATTGCATGAACATCCAGATAGGCCTGATGTATTTATTTTTGGAAACGCTTTTCTAAAAAACTATAGGTTGTTTTAATCCACACTTGGCTGGGCTGCCAAATCTTCTGTAAGTGAAAGCCACAAAACCCATATATCACATTTAGGATTGCACCTGAGTTTGATCAGATGAACGTGGTATTACAGTTACATAAAACTTGGGATATTTGATCTGTCTTTGTTTACTTGGAGATGCATTCCCAGATTCTCGCTTCACGACCACGATTTTAGCAGGCACTCTAAAAGCTGCACACTTACTGTATCTAGTTCACATGTCAATAATCTGTATTGGCATCGACAAGTACTTACCAAGAACTGCAAAGTTTAATGCAAATTTCTCTTGGTTGTAATTGCAAATTCTGTTGAGTTTTATACACTTTTTGAAAATCCTGTATTTATCTCCCAAATAAATTAAGGAAGAGAAGAACAAACACATCAGGACAGACCAATGATACCTCTCATTTAAGATCTAATCATCAATACTATCAGATCTTTTCTAGGTCACAAAAACCGTTCCATGAAAGATGCTGGGAAAAAACCAAAACCAACACAAACCATTTTCTAACAAAATTTCTTTCTCCTCTTACCTACTTTGTTGTTTTTTTTTTTTTAATTTAATTTATTTAAAGAATGAGAGGGTTTTACTCCCTTCCATTTTCCCATTTCATCTCCTGTAATTGCAAATCTAAAGGAAGAGATGTTCTGATTTTTCTTTAATCATGCTCTAGCCCTCAGTGCTGTTCTGTCATGCTGAATTATCCATGACTTCAAGCTCTGCTCTCAGTTTTAGTTGTCATGTCCTTCAGTTTCAATGACTCTTCGTTCATCGCTGGATCTGAACAATTTAACAAAAGCCATAATTGCTGTAACTTGGGGCGGGGGGAAGAGTAGGAGCTCTCGTTATTAACTGGGGAGGGGACAGACTCTTCCATCCCCTCTGCTTTTAATAAAAAATAAAAAAAAAAAAATCACACAAAAGCCTTTTCACAACCAAAATTACTTTCAGACTTTTCTCACCTTGCACACTTTTTTTAATGGATTCGAAACCTGTTAGTGAAAGCCTTTTGGAGGAGCCAGGACTAAAATTATAATTAATACATCTACATAAATGAGCAATGGTATCAAACTACACCCATAAAGCTGGCAGTGGAGTTTTCACAGTAATTTCTGCAGCACTGTAAATGTTAAAATTCGCAGAAATTTAAAATCTAATGTACTTCCATTCATCTTAACTAGAGAATCACCATGTTTTTAATAGAAGTTTATTGCCTTTTTGTACTTCTTTTGCTTATTTGCTCTCAAAGAAATTCATGAAGCTGTACAAAATGTTTTTGACAGCGTGAATCTCCACAAGGATATCACCTTTTTCACCTCTGAATTTTTTACCCATGTATGTGCCCACACAGTATTGTCTGAGGATAAGATACTGACCTTCAGGATAACTGGATTTTCCCTGGATGGATTCTACCATGTAATGTTTGTCTACTTAGACCTAAGAATCTGCATGGATAATAGACTGGTATAAATTAAAAGAGGAAAAAAAAAATCTAAAAAGAAACATGAAGCAAAATCAATTATTCAAAATTAGTCAACAACTACAGTGTGTTTAGATAAGCCCTATTTACAGCTCTTTAAAAGCTGAACCAACTTAAAAAATCCTTCTTTTGTTTTCCATTTTTGCATAAAGCATTAATAAAACCTGATTGGCACCACGATGAGGAATGAACTGTCTAAAGTGGTTTTTAGGTGACTTGTCTAATGGAGAACCTCACCTCACTCAAATGAAAGTTCTGCAGTGGAAAACAGCTGGAATTCCACAAACCCTGTGGGCAAGACAAATGCACAGAAATTTCTTGCAGCTTTGCTCAGCAGTTCTTCATCAATCACCGCTGATGGCAATCTGGAAGGTTTGCTTTTATTCTCTGCTCTATCTCCAAGATCTGATTTCTCATAACAACAGAAAGTAATGTTTCCAGGAAACTCTTAACAACCAACCAATATAAAAGAAGAGCCTCTGATACAATTTTAGTGAATCAACTCCTTAGAAGCAAAGCCAATTATTTATATAAGAGGAGATTGAAAAAATGGTAGTAGAACTCAGTAAAAAGTTGGTAAGTTTTATCTCCATGTACACTAACCAAAAATTGTTCTTTTAGCCGTTGTACAGGTTTTTTTCTCTGATAGTAGAGGCTGCAAAATACTTCATCACAGCTCCCACTTCTGGGAATTACAACATACCACTTGGCCACGCCAGGTGCTGCACATGTACATTGGCAGACTCAAAGAAACCAACAAAAGGACCCAGCTGGTCAAACAAAGAGGAACATAAAATGAGAAAATAATAACAAGATGATTTTATTGTCACCTACCCTCCTTACACCCTTTCAGTCTTCACCTGTCATCCTTCTCACCCTTCTTCCTACCTGCAGTTTGCTATCAGACACCATCCAAACACACTGCTCACAGTTCACCATCTGAACCAGAATGGCTTTTCCCAGTAATTGATTGTCCTCATTATTTCTGGAATAGTGGGATACATCATGCTCTGGGGAGACAGAGTTGTGTGGTAAGTACAGGCTCTGGCCCAACAGAAAATAAACCAATGTCTGTTTTCATGTTACATCGGTCTTCACTGTAGGCAGTAAAAAAATTATTACTGCCCTGTTAACCATAAAGCTCTGAACTTACTCATTTTCTTTCTATGCTGCAAAAAAAGCATCTAGGTTTTTCCAGCTCTTCACCAGTACTTTGTACCCAGCCAGTGCCCTGCAGAACTTCATTACATCAGCCAAATTTGTAATAACATAAAAATGATACCAAGCTAATTTGACAAGGTCTGTTTTCCATAAACCCATGCTGCTTAGCAGTAACTATATTACCCTTGCTTAATTCTTTATTAATTGAGTCCTTTAGAAACCATTCCATTATTTTGCCTGAGATCAATGTCAGGCTGACAGACTTATAATTATCTGGGTCTTCCCATTTAGCCTTTTATTGGCACAACATTAGATTTCTTCCCGTCGTCTGGAACTTCCCCAATGCTCTACAACTTCCAAAAAATCAACAGCAATGACTCAGAGAATGACTCAAGAAGATGTTTTGTAACTCTTAGAAACTCTCAACTGAAACCTGTTGGTTGCAAAGTGCCCAGCATTATTATCCATTAAGAACCCTTAGTTACAGTTGTAATGAGATTTTGTTATGCTCTTCTGCTGCCTTTTCCAAAACCAGAACATCAACACTTGCCCAGGATTTCTTATAATTCTATACTGTCCTTCCAAACTCTTCTATTTGGCATTTCTATGGCATCATTTAAAACATTCCCATTTTCATTGCTCGTGAAGTAAAAATTCTTTAAAGTTATAATTACATATATTATTTTTCTATACAAAATTCTAGTACAAATGAAAAGAAAATAGTTTAATGTATTGATCCTACCTCACCACTGATTTATGTAGAAGTATAGTTATATACATAGACAATATAGTGACATAGATAGTGCATATGCATGTGTGTATTTTTACTTTCTTTTTTTAATCCCTTGCTTTCAGTGAGTTCTCTTTTTGAGCACCAGTGTCACAGGTATTCTCAAAAGCCTCAACATTCTCTCCAGTGCCCCGAGGACACACACATATCCATGCATGTCACATACACACACACTGATTTTTCAGGAGTCATTCTTGCAGCTCAGAATCCAGCTAACTCATGTTCTTTTGTACTTCGGTTAATTACTCCCTTTGGTGCTTAAGCCATAACTAATTTTGTCTTCATCTCTGAAAACAAGGCCTAATATAGAACTCTCTCGAAATCAGATTTCGTAGAAGGAAATTCAGCACTTACGTTTACGTACATCAGAGATCTATTTGAAGAGATACAAACAATGCTGTCAGAGGCAGTGTGGCTCCAGTAACATCACACAAATTGAAGACTCCCACAATAGTGATTTTGATTCCCACACATTACAGGAGGTTTTTAAGGAGCTGGCCATGTTGCTCTCTGCTGGTGGCCTACTGCACACGGTCAATTAGATCCCCATTTTGCAAAAAATGTACCACAAAGTGGAGCTTTGAGTTCTTTTGGGGAGTTACTTCATATGAGCCACCACTTCTGTCTGAGTGCTATTTAAATATTTTTTCAGCTTTTCAATCATTTGAATTTTCCCATTAGGCTGCTTTATTACCAGCCCGTTCAAATTTAATATAAATTAGGGATTTCATTACTTTTTATTTATTGCAGGCACTTAACATTTGCACAAAGGCAAGGCATTCCTTCCTTTCACTTTATTTGATGTATTGATTAATGCTGTTTTCCAGGATCTTGACTTTGTCCTAAATTAATGGGTTTTCTCTCTTTGCATCTGTTCCTTTCACTGCACCCTTGGCCACATTTTCACTTCTAAAAAGACCAGCTCCTCTTATGCAGTAAACTTCCTTCCACCAGAGACCAGTCCTACATCACATCTCAAATCCTGTACTTTAAAACATTGTCCTGTGTAACAGTTCACGCCAAAAATATTTCTTCACCCACAGGAAAAAAAGGCCAGTTGGGTGTTCCTTTCCTTTGCCCTTTTTCCCAGTTCTATAGTGGGTTTCCTGAAGTGACTCACCAATATGGAAGGATGAAGAGAGAACAACCTTGGTATATGGAAAGCCCAGGGAACACAGAAGGTCAGGAAAGGTTCAGTGGAGAGTTTGGAATACGATTAATCAAGCAAGACAGAAGAGGAGGACAAACCAGAACAGCACATTGCTAAAAGCAGGTCATTAAAAATTCTGATAACACGATGTGGAAAAGGACCAGCTGATATAAAGGGCGCAAGAAACACGTTACAGGTGAAAAAAACCCTAATGATCACATGTCATATGGGAAGCAGATCATGGATATGAGATAGAAGGAGAAATTGAAGTTTGATTGAAAAGATATTTATTACCCTTTTTATCCTTTTTTTTTTTTTTTTAATATGATGGAATAGCTGCTTGTAATTTCTGCTATGAAAACAGTGAAAAGACAGTGAATGAATTAGTACATGTGTGAGACTGGAAGGTGGTGATGGGGGACAAGGCTGGGCAAACAAAAAGATAAATCAAATTCAGAAGGAACATTAATTAAACTTACTAGTAAGTTTAGCAAACTGGTAAATCATGTGGTGCAATGGGAAAAGATTTCAGGAGGTCTTCTCCCTCCATAAAGGCTGCATGGCCCACTGGAGCAGACCAGGCTGCACCCAGAGGGAGATCACTTGGAGACTGCTCTGTAACATGAAGGAACTCGTGGCAAGGGGAGATGACCCGGAGAGCAACTCCCAAACTGCCGGATATGCCCTGTGGGAGTTGCCAAAACACTGCAAGCCTGTTGTGGTCAGACAGGCTTACCACCATGGCTACAGCATTTGCTCAAACCAATTACTTCATAGATTTTAACTGCACGAAACCCTTGAAAAAATCAATTTGCATTCAAAGAGATGCTGCCATTTCCAGTCCGACTCCTAAATGTTCTGCTTTGATTGTACAGTCAAGTGAATGATTGTTTTTTGTCAGCAGGATATCAATGCCACAAAAAAAGTTCCAGTGCCAGAATATGCATGCATTGTACAACACACATTAAGATGGATAAATCCACCACAGCTCCTGGTGCACAGCTCTCCTATAAACACCTTAAATGTTTCCCTCTACTATCTTCCCCATCAACACCGCAATACCTTGAGGGTATCCATCCCATCTATTCCAACGACTGTTTCTTTAAGGTCGGAAAAGTACGTATTGATTGGAAAAGAAATGGCTTAATTTTTCTTTAATGCCTTCACAAAATGAAGCGTGCAAGGTATGCCGAGATCCACACATGTAGACAGCTTCCCCACAATTCCCAGCTGCTATTACACGATTGTCTGTTAAGCAAAACCATTTCTTCTTAAGAAGCACCACTCAATACTGTTTACCACATTAGTGATTCCTGCCAGGGTTTTGTACTTCTCACCAACTGCATCAATAGAAACACTGCACCTCTCCATGACACCTTCATTATTTCTGAGATTGCCAGACAGATTCCACTTCATGGCATTTTTAAAAGAGTGAAAGCCCCTCACACCTTTCTTCACTTGTTCTCCTTGTTACAAGATTCACTTTGATCTTTTTCACAATTCTCTACAGCTTCATTAAGAGCTGTGAAAGAGCCACGCAGGCTTTCAGTCTCTATTAAATCATGCTAAATCATGGCATTGCAGATGTTATGGAAATACCATGAAAACAACCACCACCATTATTCTTGCATTTTCCTACTGAAACAGTCAATGCACACAGTACATTAAGGCAGTGCAGGAAACATCAGCCACAGGCTCACTTGGATTAAAGGACCAATCTCAGTGGTGATAAGACCAGGAAAGGGAGTACAAAACCAGCTCCAAAGGCAGCCTGCACTTAAGTGACCTAAAACTTGCTCTTGGCAACTTGCAAAAAGTCCGTGGTACAATGCTATGAGCTCCATATTTTCCCTGCAAACATAAAGAATAATGCATACATGTGTATTACTATATTTTCACATTAAGAAATTAATTCTGGTGTGCAGTAGGAAAGAATCACTTGGACGTCAGCCCAAGAACACTGTTCCTCCCTCCTGCTATCGGTGTAGCCACTGCAAGCTTCCTCCAGGTATTTTGAAGAGCTGGAGCAGCATTTTGACACCCCAAAAGTCCATTTTGGAGGAAGAACTGCAAGGGCACACGCTCAGAAAAAACAATGCTAATCTCATTAGGTGCCAGACAACCACAGCTAAACCCATTCGCACTCTCCAGAGAAAAGCTGTGACACGCTGGGAATTATCCCCTAGCCAATCACGGTGTTACCAAACTCTTTTAAATTTAGTGTGCTGTGAGCATAATTTATTTAGATAAAACCTAAGGCAGGAGAACTGTATTATAAAAATAGCAGGCCTGGGAAATTGGGGCATTTATTATTAACATATAGACAGAGTTGGCCTCCAAGGCGTTGCAAAAATGCTTTTTCTTCTTATATCGCTTTGTTGAACGCTAGATAAGGGTGCACTTCACTTTTCAATAGTCACTGCTCTGCATAATACAAGACTCACTTTACAATTTGAGGAACTGGTTTTTTAAAAAAGGAAAAAAAAAAGATCACTCCAATTCTGGATGGCAGATCCCACATACACCAAGTGGGAGAAAAAAACCAACCACCAACACTAATTCATACACAGGCAAGATCTTCATTACAGACATTGCATAAATGCACTTGTTTATCCCTTGTAAATAAACAGGCTATGAAATCCAATCATTCTTTAACTGCACAGTCTATTTGGACTCCAGGCTATACAGATGTACTTCAGTGATTTCTTTCTGTTCTGGACACAATACATTTCGCAGATACCTTAAATTCTGTTATTTTCATGTACAAGGCACGTTACCTAAAATTATTATTTATTGTGAATGTTCTTATTTTTGCCTTTTCAACTGTAAATTATTTACAGCTCTTTACTCCCAGCTCTTGAGAAGGTCTTTACAAGCATAAAAGCCACATGTACTCCTTGTTCCACTTTAAACCTGCCACTTCTACCCATGTAAACAGTACCTTATTCAGCAGAGGCAGAATCAAAATTATTCAGCTGAAATGAAAAAAAAAATCCACCTCTGGCAGTTTTCGTGGATAGAAAATGTGTATTATTATACATATTACAGAAAGTGAATAAGTCCTTAAGATGCAATAAATCCTGCATATCTGTGCTGTAGCCATTCCAACTATAATCAGGGAGTAATTGTTTTAAAAACATGAATGATGTGGAGAGGATGAATGGCAGGGAACAGTTACTTGTTATTCCAGCACAGGATCCAGTCACCAGTTATCGACATCAGCACTAAACCAGTTCAAGATCTAAAAAAAAGGGAGACAGTTCACCACTCCAGGTGCAGATAAACCATGGACTTACTGCTACGGGATGCTGTGGATGGTGAAAATGCTGGGGGGCAGATTAGGAAAAACCACAGTAAGAGAAAAAGATTTTAAAATTGCCATGAACCATATCTGGCTTGGGCAGCAACAGAGTTGCAAAGGATTAGAGGCTGGGCTTGAGCAACTGCATTTGGGCACTGCTGGAGACAGAACCTCATGCTGTGGCCACAACCCAGAGGAGCCTTCACAGGACTTTTTCTGTTTATTTGCTATATAAAGCACTTGAGAAAGTTTAAATCAAAAAAGGTACATATATACAAAGTGCTGTTACTACTACCCACGATGAGTGAACATAATTAAAAATAACAAATGTCTTTGACACATCACCAGGGAAAACTATCACTCAAAATGACGAGCTGCAACAAACCTCGTGAGCTTTTCCTCTTTTCTCATTTAAATGTAGTGTGCATCGGCCGGGACTTAGAAAGAAATACATGACAGTAAGTGACCTCCTAAGACACAGAATTCCTCTGCCAATCTAGAGGCATGACCCTTCACAAACTTCCACAAACACAGCTGATAAATCGCAATGCTGGTCAGAAAAAAACCATCAATTTCTCATTTATTTGGACTTTTGGAATCAATTATTATTAATAATAAATTAATAAAATCTGAATTTCAGCTAAATGCCAAGCTGAGACTGCTAATTCAAAGTAAGAAACTGGTATGAAAATGGGTTAACATGCACTTCAGCATTCACAGAACTGCACTGTATCATACACCATCTACCATAAGCTTTGCTCCAAATAAAAAAAAGTTCATAAGAAATCACTTCTAAATACAAATCATCTGCAAAATTTTACCTGCTCCCTCTCTAAAACCAGAAAATTATTATGATTCTTAAATATACATAACTTCTGCAATGATTTATTTTGCAAAAATGATTTTCAATCAGGCTGCTCATTCCCTACGAGTAGTGAACTTCACATCTTACCTCTGCAGGGTGCTGCTATTTAAACCCCTCCTCCCTCATTGCTCCCATGCCAAAACTCTAACAGGATTTAGTTAATACACTTCCATGTACCTGCTCCATCGTCTGACTGAACACAGTTCGGTGTGGAAATGAAGAGTGGCAGTCCTCAAGGAAGATGACAAACCTTGTAAGAAACGCAATTCCAATAAAGCCAGCTTGCTCCTTCGCTGCTAAAGCCTGACAGCCTGCAGATATTGAGTTGCTGCTTTGAGTCAGGCGTGCTGCTTTTTAAATCATTTTTCTACGTGGCAGAGTTGTTACTCCAAACACATTTGACTTTCAGTTACTTCAAGCTCAGACGTTTCTCTAGATTAATGCTGTCTGATTAAAAAGTTTCTCCATGACGGTTTTCATCCAAAACCAAGCAAGTTTCTTACTCCTCGTTTTGGAGCCTTCCTCTGCAGTTAATGAAAAATTAGTGCCAGTGGCCTGAACTGATCCCTTTTTAATGCAGAAGGGGAAAATGGAAGGGCTGCATTGTCCACTGAAAGCATGGGAGATGAAGCTGAAACCATCTTCGGTTTGAAGATGGCTGGAGCTAATCGGGATGAATCTGACCCACTGTCTGCACAGGCTTTCATTTGTAACATGACATTGTTTGTGAGTCACCTTTGGTTAATTTTAGGTATTACTGAGAAGCAAACATGTATTTATATATTACTGAGAACTAAGTTACATTTCTAAATGTAAGGAAAATCTGATTCAAAGGTTTATAGATGATAATAATAATCATCTCAGCTCCACTTTGAACTCAAATGATTTTGGATTTATTCTGAATGGCACAAAATATTGAAGTTAATGAGCATGAAGAACCTATTATGGTCTTAGAAAATGCGGCTCTGTGGCTTCTGCAGGAGACAGAGTTGGATTTGACTCCACATGCTGCATTGCTCCTCTTTCCTAAATAATGTGGTGAATAGTGCTCCAATTCCTTTCTCAATCAGTATAGTGATTGTCCAGTATTTTGAGAGCTGATACAGCAATTTGAAAACTCTTGACTAGACACCAAAATGGCAACTGCAATTTAAACTAAGCAGCAGATGAGGGTGATTCACGAAATGACCGTGAAATACAAAAGTGGACAAA
This sequence comes from Myiotriccus ornatus, assembly GCA_036023395.1. Lineage (NCBI taxonomy): Eukaryota > Metazoa > Chordata > Aves > Passeriformes > Tyrannidae > Myiotriccus > Myiotriccus ornatus. Next base: position 555,189 of record JAYRBT010000002.1, read on the forward strand.
ACCAGAACTGGCATAACATTGCAAGGAGAAGAAAATACCCTGTAAAAGTAGGTTTTGCAAAGTTTGAAGCTTAAAAGCTTTTAGCATGAGCTTTCTGTTAGTATCTATTGAACCTCTGCTGACCTGGGAGAAGGTACAGCAAAATTAGATGCACCACCCTTGGATCTTCCACTGACCCACACAGAAATCCATCATTAATCAGTAACTACATTTGCTACAGTAAAACTACTTTTTCCACCATAACATTCCAGTACAAATCCTTCAGCTCAGTGACATTCCCGATCAGGTTTTCCACCTTTCTTTTTTCCCACTCCCTTGCAGAGCCATGATTCCCTAAGGTAGCCTGAATGTTTCCAGCTTCTCTGAGACGCTGAGTTCTCAGAGCACTGACCTTGCAAGTGCTGACATTCTTTACATTCCCTAACCCTGAAGAGTCACTCAGAGTTTTCTCCCAGTACATGCACACTTCTGGCAGTGCCTGTGCTGGCTGGCAGCAGTTCTGAAAAAACCCACCAGCTCAGTCTCGCCGAAGTCTGGGATGTGAATTGTCACTCAGGAAGGATATTGAGGTGCTGGAGAGGGTCCAGAGAAGAGCAACGAGGCTGGTGAAGGGACTCGAGCACAAGTCC
>JAYRBT010000002.1:555917-594693 GCA_036023395.1 Myiotriccus ornatus
GTGCCATGATGTAGTAATTGGAGTTGGATCAGGGGTTGGACTCGATGATCTTGGAGGTCTTTTCCAACCCAATCTATCCTATGATTCTATGAAGGGAAAATGCGCAGCACGAAGTGCTCTCCACAAACTCGTTCAGCTCCTGTCACCTTCCCAAGAGGAGCTAGTGAACTTCCCACTGTCACCTTCCAGCCTTCCCTCAGACACTGCACAGGGGCAAGGCCAAGTTCAAGGTCTTCGTCATCTACAGTTAGGCAGGATTTGGCCTCGAGTGAGGATGTGCTACACAGCCCCTTCAGACTTTTTTTTTTTTTAATTTTTTTTGGTTAAGTGAAGGGCGAAATAGGATCTTCTTGAAATTGTTTGAAGTGGATTGACATTTTTCAGTTGAAGGCTGTTGTTGGTTTCACAGCAGGTCTAATTTTTAAATTTAATGTTCTAGCGCATATAAAAAGGAAAGCATCCTAGGGGGATAATAACTTTTAGCAATCAATTGATTGCATATAGCTGTGGCTTTTGCCAGTACAATCTCTTTAAGGAGGCTGTAAAATAGAAAAATTGTAGCCTTCAGATGTACAGATTATTTGAGTTTGCAAGACTATTTGCTGATATGGTTTAGATCTTTATTTTTTTTTCTTTAATGATAAAGCAGCAAATGGTCAGCAGGTCAGAATGCATCACCTATTTTATACCATCACTCTCAGAATTTGTTGGGGTTTTTTGTTCATCTTTTTTTTTTTTCCTCTGTAGTCACTTCTGAAGAAAATTTGTTTGATATTTAACTCAGGGAAAAAAATAAGATTAACACAGACTATTTTAATTACATGGTTCTACCCAGTCAATTGAAATAGTTTAATATCTTACCAATTCTAGAGCAGTGAATGTGTCCCTGCACCAGCATTTTCATTAGAAACATCACTTTTATCTTCCTCTTCCTAAACACATATTTGTTATACACAGAGTAGTACACAGAGGACAAGATATTATTAAAATTTAATAGCAGTGCATAAGAAACCCCTGTGTCACATTCTTCATATAAAAACACAGGCCTCTCAGGTTGAAAAGGGTTTTCTGAAGCCCATCTTCAGGTTTGTTTTTGCATTAAATGGGTATCATTTAAAATAAAAGAGGGATTAAATGTCCAAGGACACCACTATTAAGTCACCAGGTAGTGGTCAAATATGCATTATTATATGCAACTGGCAATTAGGAGGGGGAAAAAAAAACCCAAACCTGTTTTCTAAATGCAGGTCTGTTACATTTACAAAATTTTAGCATTGGTGAAACCTCAGGCTTCCCTACATGCAGATATGATGATGCAGTCACGCGATCCCCACGATTTTTGAATAAAGTTTGGGTTGAATACTTTGTTTCGGGCTCTTCTGGTTCAAATTAGAATCAGCAAGTACTAAGCAAAACCAGGGAACACAGAAATGTGGAAGTCACGTGGGATGGACCTAAAATGAAGCCTGCCCCTGTGTCTGGCATCACAAAAACAGGTAGACGGGGGTACCTGCCAGAGATATGGCAGGGGCCGACGCTGCAGCAATGCAGCCACTCTTATTCACGAAAAGCAGTTTTCAGAGCAATTCTTGTTTGTGAACTGGTTATCATGCAGCATATTGGTCTGAAAGCAGGACTTAATTTTAAATTTCTATTTGTACCTGCTAAGGTAATGCAGGCAATAAAAAAAAAAATCCTGGGAGTTGCTAAGGTCACACAATTTATGAGTATGCTGCAAATATAAGATCTGCAAGTTTATAAGATTCATAAGGGTTTAATGTCAGCCCAGTCTCTGTCTCTACCTCCCAATATTTGTTTCTGTCACAAATGGAATGGTCAAACACATTCTCATGTACCTCTATATCTGCTGCTCTTGGCCAGCCTAATAAATAAAAAAAACAGGTGGTAATATAGTTCCACATGAATTGAACTCAGTAAAGAGTCTTACAAGTTGCTCATGTACCTCTGACATCAGACTGCTAGCCAGGCCTCTAGATTAAAACAATACATGCATAGGAAGATCTCAACCCAGACTCTAATCACAATCAATCAGTGAGATAAGTCTATGTTATTAAAAATATATTGCATCTCTTTATTCAATTACTTCATCACAAATACACGTCCTAAGAGATGAACTTGCATTTAAAAACTCAAGGTTCTGGACTGTCTGAGCTTAATAAGAACAAAATAATCACTTGCAGATGCTTTCACTTAACATTCAAAAATACCCCATGGGACAGCAAGATTTAATTTTATGGTCATCTGTCATTTTAATGATGTGCTTGTTATAATGCAGAACATCTCTGTCCTATTTGCCTGGTTATAGAAAACTAAACTAAATAGGTAACACATTGAGCTGTACTACTGCCACCTGGTATCACTGACAAAGAGTGCATGTCCTTGGAATAGGAATGACTAATGCATCTGCTCTTTTTGAAGAAAAAATATACATCCTTGATACTTGAGCATCATTTAAGTCTATCAGTTGCTCTCATTTAATTTTTTTTCCTTGCAGCGTTTAATTTCACACAACCTAAACCATCTTCTATGCCTTCCACTTGCATCTGTCCACTGCATTTCTTTCTGTTTGGGCCAGGTCAGAATACAGAAATGCTCACAGATCACGTGTGCTGTGCCCGGAACGAAACCTAAATTATTATTTGATTTTCAGTGAGCACACTCTGAAGGTGAGCTCTTCCTCTGCCATTACCTACGAGGCAGCCTGTGAATCTTAAGTAACTCTAAAAGAAGCCATAAGGAAGAATTAAAATACATTTGGACAATATGTTACGGGTCAGATTCTCCACAGTCCTTATAAGGTCTGTTGAAGATGGTAACGTGACCAGAGAAAAGATCCCTCCTCAGAATCAAACATACATGCTCTGACTGCTTCCTGGTCCCTGGCAAAACCAAACCTAAGATAAGATTAAGGTTTTACTGAAATGTGTAAAAGACCAAGACTGTAGACAAAAAGAACTTTGTGAGAAGGAGGAAAAATATGCTATACAAATTAATTTTGTTAAGTCCTGCACTTGGTATATAAGAACACTTGATTTTAAAGTGAACAGCTCCCTATATCTTTGCCCAGGAAGAAATGTACACAGGAAAGGAGGAGACATTCTCTGTGTATAAAACGGCCATTTCCTTCAGGTTTCAAAAGTCCAGTTGGAATTGCTGCTCTGACTGGAATCCAGACAAGGAAATGCAGAGACCGAATCGGCTTACCACCAGAAGCACCAACATTAATACACATGATTACTCTATTTAAAATTTGTGTCATTTAAAACTCGTGATATCACTGCAAGTACCTTGCATTCTTCTTGTTCTGCTTCTCTTTCCAGAGGGAAGCCAGTCCTATGAAGATAACTGAAACACTTTAACAGAACTTTCAGCAATAACAAAGAGATAAGCAATACTTCCAGAAAACTACAAACGAGTTCCTACTTTTCTGCTTCCTTCTATGTTAGAAATCAACCTTCAGGACTCAGAGCATAAAGCTGTTACAGAGCAGCTAGTAAAAGAGCTAGAGTAAATAGAAGAGTGTCCATGTTCTCCAAATAGCAGCTTTTAGGAACGTGATGCCACCTACAAATACTCAGGTGCATTAGAGAACACAAACAAGTATTACAGTTGATGAAGTAGATGCTGTTATTCCTTGCATCGATTACAGACCTTTCCCACGTACTAAGAAAGAGGGGTTCAAAGGGACATGCCCAGATTCATGGACCAAGCCAGAAGGGACCACACAGCACTCAAGTCCTGAATTTACATCCCAGTTCCAAAGGGACAACATAAGCAAACACTTCCTCTTAATCAAAACCTCCTCCTCACACCACGATAAAGGCGGTATAGCCATTAACGCTTCACACTTGTCTTTCTACCCAACATTTCCTCTCTATCCGTATTAAAGAATCCAGCTCAGCTTTACCTCAGCAACTCCAAACAAACAAACTCACTCCCTGTAGAAAGTTGTAGTATTATTTACTCTACTACAACATGTTGTTGCTCCTGAGTTCTCTTTTTACTAGACCTGATGACAGGCACAACAGAGAATATTTCAACATTGCCATCTGTCTCCTTGGCACTTCATACCAAGTGAGTTGCTCCCACTTTGATGGTAAATTACAGTTTCCCACCAGATATATTAAGCCAGAGGCTGCTGACAGGTTGTCCTATTCTCCCTCAATGCCTTCTTCCCTTAAGTCTATTTTTGATACTGAACAATCTGAGCATCTTAAGAACAAATTTCTACATGGAATGTATTAAATTGCAGGAATCATCAACAAGGGAATAATACATAGTCTGAAAAAATCCCTTCATAAAAGACTTTTAAAGTATCATTAAATTTATGACACTACTTCTAATACATCTTGGGCATCCTCAGGAGAGATGGCCACAGTGAGGTTAATGGTAGTGCCTGGGAGAGAGAAGACAGATGTGTGATTGGATATAGCAACTCACAGAGAAGCTGGAAACAGAAAAGTGAGGATCAACCCACACCTGCTGCTAAAACACCCATAGTGAGCTTCATCATGTTAAATCCACCTCCCTCCCAAGATAAATCACTAGAGCTAAGTTAAGAAAGTTACAGTCCCAGTTTCTCACCACTGACTGCACTCCTGTCTGAGACAATTTAATTCTTTATTTCAACTTCAATTTTTGCAGCTCAGGATGTACGACTGTACTTGGCAGCTGAGTCAGAGCAGAACTGCAGACCTTGCCCTTCAGTGCTGCAGGGAGGGTATGATCAGGTACCAGAGGGACCAGAAGACACTGACGATACATTCTTTTGTTATTACTGTTGTGAGGGGAGAGAGACAGAAGATCACCCTGAAGGTCTACTCAGTTCAATACAAAGCAAAACACAGATTTCCCAAAATCTTTGAGAACAAAACATTTTTTCCAAGCACCAAAGCCAGGTTTTTCAGGTCAAAAGTGTCACTTAAAAAACAAAAAACAAACCCATTTCAAATCCAAACAAAATATACTGTAAGATAGGGATAAAAAGATGGTGAAGGGTCCAGAGGGGAAGCCATATGAGGAGTGGCTGAGGTCACTTGACTTGTTCAGCCTGGAGGAGAGGAGACTGAGGGGAGACCTCACCACAGACTGTGGCTCAGGGGAAACAGAGGGGCAGGACTGATCTCTCTGGTCACCAGTAATAGGACCTGAGGGAATGGTATGAAACTGTGTCAGGGGAGGTTTAGGTCGGATATTGGGAAATGGTTCTTCACCCAGAGGATGACTGGGCACTGAAACAGGATCCCCAGGGAATGGTCACGGCCCCAGGCCTGCCAGAGCTCAAGGAGTGTTTGGATGACACTCTGGGGCACATGGTGTGACTCTTGGGGTGTCCTGTGCAGGGGTAGGAGTTGGACCCGATGATCCTTGTGGGTCCCTTCCAACTCAAGATACTCTATGACACCAAGTTACTTCAGAGGGATGTAGGTTATGTTTAGGGCAAGTGATCAAGAGGTGATTTAGAAAAAAACCCCAAACCATTCATACCAAGCAGACAAATAGAAAAACCAGCACATTAGAAGAAGAGGGTTATGCTCTCCAGCAAAGTCCCTCAGAGCAGCAGTTCCAGACCTGGCAGAGCAAAAGGACAGAATCCACATGCTGAACTTCATTCATACACAGGTGAACTGCACAAAAACTACACAAAAAATCACACAATAATAAACTGCTTGAAGATAGAATAGAAAGCAACACCACTTTCTAGCCTGATGCTGAGAAAAATGCAAGGGAAGGATCAAACACTAATACCGAAGGATGCTGTTCCTGACAAAATACATAAATGAAAGTTTCATAGTCTTTGACTGAAATACTGTTTTCAGTCTTTCAACATACTTTCACGACTATCTTATTATTTCTTACATTAAAGGACTCAGGCATATAAAAATGCAATAGATAATCCTGCTTCTGAACATGAAAAATGACAGTGACATCTTTTAGCATCATTTTATTTAACTGATCCTGAGTGGAGAATTCAGGGCTTTTATAGATTTCTGAGTGGATTGAAAATTTTAAAAGCTACAGCTTTCCCATCTGATTTTCAGCTGATACAGAGGATGCTCAGACCAGGTAAAGGCATTCTGTAGATGCAGCTGCCTGATCCTGGACATGTAAATTACTCTACACAGGTAAGCATGAAAAGCGAAACAAAAGCCAACACAAACCCACTGTTAGGTTTGCCATATGTGGGCTGTCAGGAAGGCAGCTGTCTCCAAAAGACACCTCTCCCTTGACAGACACTCACTGCAGTGATCAGCACAAGTATGAAGCAATGTTTACAGTAACAACAGAGGCTATAAACTGTCAGCATTACAGGTTTACAGGGTAAACAGCCTATGCAGCTGCTGATTTCCCTGGGCTACTAATTACACAGGCTGCTTCTATTCTTAACAGCTCCTCTGGAAAATGCTGAAGTGGACACTGTAGATTTACCTGGCCACCAGAGATCACCTTTGCCCATCAGCTCAGTCCAGTTCAGTATCTATTTAAGCCCATCTGGCACATTCCATAACACAACCAGTTATTCAACAAATCTGTGTGGAAGAGGATTTGTTTTCCTGTGTTTGTTACTCATCAGTCAGATATGAAACCTAAAGGTGTTGCCTAAGGATTTAATTCAGGCACAGATTGCTGCAACACAGCCCTGCTAAGGCAAGAAGGAAGGGAGAGCAGCTCTCCCAGGGGACCTAAATCAGTGTGTTCATGTTATCCCTCATGTCCTGAGGGCACAGCCACTTACCTAGACTTCCTCATCCAAATGGCACGGCATTCTTTGTGCTTTCTGCCTGATAAACACTCTTCCAAGATTAAACAAATAAATAAATGTACAGGGCTCAAGTTTTGAGGTTTATATTCCAAGTTTCTACCACCAAATTTGACAAACATGCCGCCTCTGAAGATGAATTGTTTGACACGAGGGAAGGCTTAAGAAATTAATTATTGTAAACTATTATCTCTATACCAAAAGTACCAGAAGGTCTAAATCATTAACTTACCTAATTAAACACGGAGAAACAGTGCTTGTCAAAGAAGGCAAATGCAAAGTAAGTTTAACTTTCTGATAGACATGTTCCATCCTTAACCGAGTTTAAATTCTGGATACTTGAATTCTTCCTCTTGCTTAGCACATCACATCATCCACCAACACCTCTGCCAGGAGACACATGGCTCCAAAACATTAAACTCCTCTATATCATGGGCTAAAATCATACAAGAAAATACAGGCAATATACCTGCATTTCTACAGACTTGCTTCCTTTCAGCACTCAGAAACCAAAACATTCAGAAACAGCATTCAGAAACCAAAAGCATTTAAAGTGTTCCTCAAAAGAAGACTCAAAGTTTTTACAGAAAGTTGGGTCAAATTTGCATCTGAATCTGAAGCAATTTAAATTTTTAAACCTTGGGTTTGTCATCCAGTAAGTTGGATTTCATTTAGTCTCTAACACTCAAAAGACAGCAAAAAGATGGAGCTGCTAAGGGAGCCAGGAGAGAGAAAAACAGAGAGGAGAAACTTCTCCACAATCCTTTTAAGCAACTACAAGACAAAGTGAAAACAAAGTTTATTATAATTCTTCACTGAATTTTTTTTCATCTTTCAATAAGAATAAACTATTTCTGATTACAATTGAAGTTAAGTAACAATACTGTTGGAATCAGCATGATTTCCCTAGTTTGCAAAGATTTCAGACTGAATGAATATGATGATTTCCACCTTCACTGCTTTTAGCACTTCGAAATGTGATCATATTTTCCAGTTTTCACTGTATCTTTATCCTCCACAACTGAAAAAATGGCTTCATTGTTCTTAAATGCTACATATTTTATACATACAAATAAAAAAAATCAAGTTTTTATTTATGGAAAGGTACATAAAAATAGCTATGAACCCCCTTTTTCAGCTAAAAATCAGGGATTTGCAACAACATAGACCACTAGTTATAGCAGATGCTTAAGAGTGGCAATCTGACTGCTGGTTTACTGCATGAAAGGGGCTTTAATTAGTATCTGCAACATCAACATAACTTGATGTTCCAGGAGCAAAATCACGTAGTTTTAATTTCTCAATATTTACTGATGAATCAAAGAACCACCCAGCAGAACCTGTTAGCCACAAACAGTAGAGGGTCATTCAGATCTCTCATTTGTTGATGAAAGCTAAACTACAGTTATATTTTGGACACTTCCATCTTAGGAATCACAAAGTTCATTGACATGAATATTCATGGCCATGAATATGGATTAATATATTCCACCCTTTTCCATCTGCTTATAAATGTCCTGTGTCCAACACTGATTTTTTCTCAATCAGAAATTCTGAGGGGGTAGCAATTCACTAATACAGCGAGTGCATGAACGTACAAAAGAAACACCAGTACTTTACTGTGAAATTACTTTTTCTGGGCTGTATCACCTGTTACAGTGCCTTCATACATTGGCTGTTCTCAACCAACATTTCCATTCACAACCACTAATACTCCTCTTTTTCTTGAAAAACGAATTTTTTTTTACAAAAATGTAGCAATAAAATCACAAAGCTCTCTCAGTCCTCATTTACTAAAAATCAAACAATCCCCCTCTTTCTATTTTCCTGCTGTCAGCCACATGCACTGTGCCCATCAGCAGAAAGAGGATTCACACCACTCAGGGGTTTGTATCCCCTTAAGCAGCACCAGTTCCATGAACTAGCCAAGACATGCTGTGGGGAGGCACTTACCATGGTGATGTGAACCCCCCCCAAAGTCTGAGGGCATTTACAATTACCTTGCAGTTGCTCTGAGCATATCTACAGTCCAAGGAACTTCTTCCCTCATGTACTGTTGCTTATCCTTGAGCACAAGCACTAGCACTGTTCTTGCTCTGAACAGTCTCCTCTTTCGTTCTCCCTTGCTGTCCCCTTAGTTGGGGGTCATATTTCACTGCCCTGTGTCGTGATAAAAGGAAAACTGTGACAACAAACATAAGAAATAGTGACTATTTGTGGTTGAAAACCATCTACCAAAATGTAGTTTCTTCTGCTCTCAACAGACAGTAGTGAATACCTTCACTTTTTTCCTAAAAGTAAACAAATCTCAGAACAAAACAGATGCTCCCCAGGTGTAAAGGTTTGATTCAGACACAGTATCGTGACATAGCACGTGCACAGTCGGTTGGATCACTTAACAGACTCTGCAGAGCAGTCTCCAAGCCAGGTTCTCTTAAACTTACATTCCACCAAAACCATGACTCCGATTACTGCCCTGGCCCCTTGTGACTGGGATGGAGAATAAGAAAGAACAAGGGCAAAACTTCCACAAGGAAACCAGCCTGTTCAGACAGGGAAGCAAAATCAAGTGGGAAAAAAACTCCTTAAAAAAAGCCCTTGCAAACACAAAAAAAAAACCCACTTGACTTTTCCTGCCTAACACTGACATTAACTCATTTAATAAGGCTCTGACATTTGCTTTCAGAACCACCTGGGACCTGAAAATAAAGCTTAGTGTGCAGCCTGCACTCAGACCTATTATTACAAAAAAACCAGAGTCCATTCCTGTGTGCCATAAAGGGGTTTTTATGTTCGGAGTTTCTCCATAATCTGCCTTCTCCAGCATCCTGTTCCACATCTGTGGCATCCGGGCAAAATCTCTTCTCACCTGCAGTCGATGACTGCAGGTATGTCTTCAGATGAGATATATTATATGCCATAGAAAACAGGATCAGGCAAAGGCCTTTTATGTTTAATAGGATCATTTTGACCACAAAGTGACACAAAGAGTAGTATTTGATGTCAATAAATGTAAGTGTTGCACGTTATGTCCAGCTTTTTTCTGACCACAGCCACTGGAATTTGGACAGCAAGTTATAGTTCTGCTTATTTAGGCAGAAATGATAATGTAGGCTAGTAGATTCAGTGTAAGAATTAGATTACCATGGAATCATAGAATGGTTTGTGTTGAAGGGACCTTAAAGACCACCTAGTTCCTAGCCCCCTGCCATGGGCAGGGACACCTTTCACCAGACCAGGTTTCTCAGCATTCCATCCAGCCTGGATTCACCTTAGGATTCACCTCATCTTAATATGACATAAGAACCACAGGGTTTAGAGCCATCAACTTGTCAAAATTTGTGAACATCCATTACAAAAATCACATTTCTCTCTTGTTTTATCTACTTTGCATATGGTTTCCCAAATACTTCCCAGCTATGCTTTCAGTTTAGAACAAATCCTGCTAATCATTTTTTTAGCATAGCAAACACCATCATCTACCAGTCTCTTTCCCCCTTGTCACTAAGTTTTTTTGCATCATGCAATTATAGGAATGAAGGTTGATTGCTGGATTTTTATTCTCCAGATGTACTACAACATTAGCTGCCTGGTGAACTAAATGCCCATGTAGTCATCGGAGTTTATGAATCACTTTAAGGTTATGATTAGGAGGACACATGAAAAAGTCACTGATCACCATCAGATAGTGTCATTAGTATTCTAAGCTGGCTGCCACAAATTAAAAATGCAGAAACTTTAAAAGACCTAATACAAAGAGTGAAAGACAACAACAGGGTAAGCCTCCTCTGAATTTCCATCAGCAATTTCCATCTGACCTGCAGCCAGCCCGCTCTGCTCTGAAACACGGAGCAGTGGAGCCCTGCTCCAAGTGCCTCAGCACCTGAACTCATCACCTCTGCTCCAAGAATTTGCAGCTGAAAGGCAGCACCATACTGATGACACAGCGCTGCTTTTGGGACCTGACCTAGCATTTCAACACTTTAACACTTCAACCTTTAAAGCTCTGTGTGGACACACCAGCTCCAGATACCTTTCATCACTCTGGCACACGGTCCCATAAAGTTGGAACTATTCCTCATACCAAAGTCAATGTTTACTCCATGGAATATGTTTGGAGTGAGCAAAGATTAAACATACTTTGACAATTTCTGGTACTAACTTTTAAGCTATAAAAATACATCAAGCCATACGACGAATTTGATAACCACTGAATATTCAACACAACAGTTACTGACATTTTAGGACAAGTTTTGCCCTCAGTTAAATCTATTCCCTTGCTGATGCTGACTACTCACACATCAGAACCATCTGTCATGTTTAAGTGTTTGGTGAGAAGTCTTGCACATGAACTTTTTTCTTCTCTTCCCACCGCTGTCCTTCGGGTGTTTGCCGGCTCTTCCGACACAACTCCAAGACATTTACAAAGCCATGACAAGTCAAGAGCAGCAGACACTGCCTGTTCAGTTCAGTGACTACTTATTTTTCCTGAAGGTAATCCCAAGTTTATTTAAATAATTCTGTGCTGTATCCTGAAACTATTGATACATACACCCATGGCTGTCTTAAATTTTACTGTTCAGACAATTTTTTCATACAATATGTACTACTTAGTTAATGAGTAGCATAGTATTCCACAAAAGGTGTCTTCTGTGTAACACCTAAATGTGTTAGAAAGGTTAATATGGCATTTTATAACACACAGGCTGATGACAGAAAGTAAAAATGCTATTCTGAAAAGCAGAAATGTCAACACATCTCTAAAGACATAAAATGACAGAAAATTAAATGTTACCAACTGCTGAGTCTGAAGAAAGGCTTCTTGAAGTTAAGGATGAAACAAACAAAAAAAAAGGCACAAATCATATTTTAAAAGCATAATAATCTACTTAATTAAACTTTATAGAATGCTTTTTACACACATAAGCTTATTGAAACACTATTCATCTCCCTCATACTGCAATAATTTGAAAGGGTCCAAAAATAGAGGGTCCACAAATGCAGATCATTAACTTTTTAAGGCAATTAGTATCTGAGCTTCCATATCTTTTGGCAGCCTATAACTCTTTCAAAAGAACTTTTACTTTTCGGAAGGACATTTTGCAACATGAACCATTACTTTAAATTTCTTAAATGGGGATGCATGTGTGTATGTAAGAAGACACACACACACATTTAAGTACAAATGCATAGGTATTTATAGAGAACACACATAAACATCCCAGTGGGAGAGGTTATATCTGCAGACACACAGGTTTGCAAATACCTACAACCAGATATTTGAAACAAATTACACCCATTTAACTTGCCTGGTCCAGTCCTCAAAGCTTCAGGAGGAAAACAGGGTTTTCTGGAATGTGGAAAGGAAGGCTGGGAGAGCATTAGTTTCCCCTATGTGCTAGGATGCAGGATTACAAAATACTTTAAAAATATATATATATATATATAAAATTCAGCCTTGCTATATCTGAATATGACCTACAAGACAGCTGGAGAGGCACTTTCTACAAGGATGTAATGACAGGACAAGGGAAATGGCTTCACAATGATGGAGAGCAGGGTTAGAAGATATATTAAGAAGGTTCTTCCCTATGAGGGTGGTGAGGCACTGGAACAGGTTGCCCAGAGAACCTGGGGATGCCCTATCCCTGGAAGTGTTCAAGGTCAGGCTGGATGGGGCCTGGAGCAACCTGGTCTAGTGGAAGGTGTCCCTGCCCACAGCAGGGGGTTGGAACGAGATGATCTTTAAGGTCCCTTCCAACACAACCCATTCCATGATTCTAAATTAGCCCAGACAAAAGTATATACTAAATACTAAATTAGGAGAGTTGTAAACATCCTGGATTCCCCCCATCCAGGTTTCAAATGTAGTCCATTACAAGGGTTTTTCAAAGCTATGAAGTCCCAAGGAAAACAGTGTCCGTGCTTTATCAACAAGGAACCTGCAGCTGCAGTAACACTGCTTATCCACCACCCTACTGATTTCCGAATTTTCAGCATTAAACCTTGAGCTCCTCAGGTTTCTCACTTGATGTTTTTAATCTAACATGTCCAAGGGCTAACATCTGTAGACAACAGCATAGCCCAAGGTACAAGCCTGCAAAGAAATGTAAAACAGCAGCTGATATTCCCAAATATTCAGAGAAGGTCCCACTGGGAGCAGAAGCGCAGCAATTAGCTCTCAGTGAAAGCTGCATAACACTTTTTAATCACTCAGAACTGCATCTTTACGCTGCCAAACTTGCCCTGGGAAAATGTCAGGAGAGGACCTTGTATGGGGTACACAAGAGGCATGAGGGCAGTAACCAGGAGACTGGATTTACAGAGGGAATTTTAACGCTGCAGAGCCTTGAAGCCCTGGGCCACTTCCTGATGCCAACCACACTTGCCCAAGGAGAGGCATGCCCCGGTTAATTTTATTTATAATACTGACATTTTTTCTCCAAATCAGATGCTCCCATGTGGTCAGCAGCACTGATCGAGCCGGATTTGGGATGTTCTGGTTTTGAGAAAGCATCAGTGATATGGGCATAAACGGGACAGGATGAGCACAGCCTTGATTCCTTCAGTGCAGTTCCTACAGAAAGTACAAAATATGGTCTCTTCTGCACTATAATTATGATGCTATAATGACTGCACTCCTAGCAGACATTCAGGAAATGCAGAAGGCAATTTGGCCCTCTTCCTTTATGACTAAGTTAATCAACCCAAAATCTCAGCCAAAGGGAGCAGCCCAGCGAAGAAAGCTCATCTGCCTCACTCTGGCAGAGCTCGATTTTCCAAGCTCCAGCAATGAGCATGGTTTATCACACCACGACAGAAAAGGAGGCAGAACAGAGGGATCAAAGAGATATGGAAGTGGAAAGAAAGGGAAAAAGAGAGGCAAACAATGAAGGCCACGTCTCCACCTGATGTTACGAGTCGTTATAATGGAAAATGATAGCAACAGATTGGAAAGACAAATCCATCCTAAGATATTTAATCAAATTTTTCATTATGTTGGACATTAGAGAACATTTCATTTCTGAAAGATAAATACAGTACGTGACAGTATTTTTAGAGGCAGACAGAAGCCATATGAAGGGACACAGATGTGTACAAACACAGATGTCTCTGCAGGTTCCAACCCAGGAAGGGTATTTTCGCCTCCCCTATTTCCCATCAACAACCACGAGGCTGAACAGATTCAGAGAGAAATAATTTTCTTTCTCCTTCTAGAAAAGCACTATGAGATATCCCACTAAAACACTAACAGACCTTTAAAGAACATAATAAAAATGATTTTTTGCTTCTGGGTGTTTCTTCCATCTAAAGTGGCTGGGTGAGACCCTGGGAAAGGGATGCTGGCAGGATTCCAGTCTGTTATTTCTATGGACAACAGTCACATCTAATTAATAATTTTAACTTGGATTTTTTTACTACAACAGGTTTTTCTTCCCGCAAAAGCAACTTTTAAGTGTTCAGCTCACACAGCCCACAAGCAAGTTTTAAAGTCATTCGATACTGCTGATCGAGGTCCTTCCCATAACATGAATCCAGGAGAGACTATAAGTGCACAGTTACCTTTCTACAAAGGGTATAATGAAAACTTCAAAATCCTCTAATTATTCAGAGATATTGTCCACAAAGGCAAATGTGTCGCTAAGATTGGTAGTTTCTTATTTAGAGGTACATTCAGACAATTATTAGCTTTAAAAAACCACTTGCCTTCTAAGTCAGTAAATTCAGGGGAAAAGAAAGCAGAAGCATATTTCATGATATAGAAAGTTTCAGAAGACTTTCAAAACCAGCATAATTAGGATAAATTAGTTATTTTTGAGAGAAAAAGAAAACACAAACACTCAAAATCAACTAACCAACTAAAAAATGCCTCCAAAAAGCCCCAAAATAAACCCACATCATACCTGTGAAGTATATACAGAGCACAGTCCTCTGGTTACAGATATGATTCCTGAAAGGCTTGGGGGATAAATTGATTTAGTTTACCAAAAATGTGCATTGTGAATGCACATATGTTTCTGTCATTGCTCATGACTAACAACCTGCTACTATTACACTGGTATCATACATATATCTCCATGAGTTATGTGGATGGAGCCTCCTAAAATGTTCACAGGTACGTGCATAGGTTTACAAAACAAAATTAAAATAAAGCTTGTAGATTCTACAATAGCCACCACTATTATACATAAACAAGTCCTATTTCTTCACAGTCTTTCAGTCCCCAGAGATTTTTACTTAGGTCACAGGAAGTGACCCAAGTAATCATGTATCAGAAGAGTGGCCAGCAGGTCAAGAGAGATGATCCTGCCCCTCTACTCCACTTAGGGGACACCCCACCTGCAGCTCTGGGGTCCCCAGCGCAGCAAGGACATCGACCTGCTGGAGTGCATACATGATCAGAGGGATGGAGCACCTCCCAGAAAAAGCTGAGAAAGATGGGGTTGTTCAGCCTGGAGAAGAGAAGGCCCCAGGGTGACCATATCAAAGCTTTCCAGTACCTAAAGGGGCTACAGGAGAGCCGAGAGGGAGTTTTAACTACAGACATGTAGTGACAGGGCAAGGGGGAGTGGCTTTAAACTCACAGAGGACAGGTTTAGATTAGGTATTAGAAAGAAATTCTTCCACGTGAGGGTGGTGAGGCACTGGAACAAGTTGCCCAGAGAAGCTGTGGCTGCCCCATCCCTGCAGAGTTCAAGACCAGGCTGGACAGGCCTTTGAGCAATGGGAGGTGCCCCTGACCACAGCAGGGGGTTAGAACTACGTGGTCTTTAATGTCCCTTCCAACCCAAACTATTCCATGGCTGTATGAAGTACTGTTGGAAGGTATCATTTCAGTGTCTGAAGCTGCACAACAACGGAACCTCTGTGACCTCCAACATAATAAAGCACTGAGGTCTTCAAATGTCACAGTGACTCATTTCACTTACACGATGTGGAGATACCCACAAATCCATACTTAGTGCAGACTCCAGTAACCTCAGAGCAGCCAGCATAAGCCAAATAACTATTCCATCTTTTCCAGTATTTCGATCTTGCTTTAGATTCTTCAGCATCTGCACAATCTCTTCACTTCCTGGACACATTTCTGCTCTGACTAATTCTGCAAGGATTACGCCTTCTATGCCTATGCACTGGCTACGTGCAACTCTAGTCACATCCCTGTTTATCACATTAGCACCAGGTTGGGAAATTCCATACAGCCATAACAGTTCCTAAGAAGGGGGTTATGGACATTTCCATCTTCCAACAGGACTGCAACAGCTGTGAAAGGCACAGACCGAATATATTAACGCCCAAATCAACAACTGTTTTCCAAGACCTTTGTAACCTTTTCCATTCCTGCCTGAGTCCAGAGACCTTCCACAACTACTCAGCAAAGCACTGGACAAGCAAACTCAACAAACTTATTACTGTTCTAATTAACAGAAAATAAAAGCTATACTTTCCTTCCTGCCAAAGATCTCTTGTAATAAAACAACTGACTGCCCT
The DNA here is from genome assembly GCA_036023395.1 of Myiotriccus ornatus. Taxonomy (NCBI): domain Eukaryota; kingdom Metazoa; phylum Chordata; class Aves; order Passeriformes; family Tyrannidae; genus Myiotriccus; species Myiotriccus ornatus. The sequence continues at coordinate 572,191 of JAYRBT010000002.1, forward strand.
AAAAATTCATCTTCGTTTTTGTTGTTGGTTGTTTGTTTTTTTTTAATCTCTGTGCTACACCAGCTGGTTTGCTTAGAGCAATGAGCTGTTGAATTAGATAACATGTTTTTAATAAGTCAGTCTAGCAGAGCAGTTTTGAATGGCTTCACAATGCACAGATGTCTAAATCGTCTGTAGAGTAATATTAATACTAAGTGGTAAAAACATGGATTTACAATTCTGTTGAGTCCACAAGTGACAAACATACATTTTCTCAGCATGATCAGCTTCTAATTATTTTTTAATTAGTCCTAAATAAAATTGCACATTTGGACAGCGTTAAGGATTATTTTAGCCAAATTACAGGTTAATAGGAATAAAGCATCGACCTGAACTCGGAGCTAAACTGAATGCACAATTAGATATGAAAACCCTGGCTAATAGTGAAGAAGGAGAATTTATGCTACAGAAGAGAAACTTTCCTAAACTTTCTACTCAGACTTCTACAGAGAGAAAAGACAAAAATCCATGAAGTTTTAACCCTGCAGCACCAGGTAAGCTCAGGAGTCCCACATGCTCCAGGATGCCTCCCCCAGAGTCCCACTAGCAAGACAGCAAGTCACGAGGAGGAGAGGCCCTGGGATAAATGGGGCATTTTATTGCTACTGGGGCAGCAGTAAAAAGCTCCAGTGACAGTCAGGGGTCCTGCAGAACCAGCTGAACCGTGACTCAGGACTTGGAAAAGAAAGAGGCTCGGGGAGCTCTGTGGGATTGGCGTGGCCTCATCACGTCACCCAAGCGAAGGGTCTTGGCCACTCCGACTGGCAACCCCTGTGCAGATTTACTGGCCCAGAAATGCAGCCAACTTGGGTCAAAAGCCTTTCCTGAAAGCAACTGAGATGCTGCAACTGGCACGGATGTTCTCCAAACCCATCAAAATGTTTCCATTTACTTTTTAATGAAGTTTTCATCATTTTTCAGGCCGTGTGCCAGTTAATTTTTTTTTCCCCTGCTTTTCTGCCTATACATTTAGCGTGGACTTACATAAGGAAGCACTTCCAGGGAGCACAGGGTTACTTTTAAAGTTGCAAGTGGTTTGTACTACGTGATGTATTATAAAAAAATAACTAACTATAAAGAGATTAAAAGAATCAATGAAAATGCAATAAAGAAAAATGCTTCATTTTCTGAAGCCGAGAAAATATGCATGACCTGGAAATCAATGAAGTATTTATTCATGAAAGTGAGATTTCTTTTATAGGACAGTACTGAACAAAAATAAATGCAAAGCTTAACTGGGTATGCTCTAGCACCAGGTATGCTCTAATATCAGGTCCTAATAAAGTCAGTGGAAAAATCCTTATGACTTGCCAAAGGGAAGACCTCGGGGTCCTGGTGGCCACCAGCACCCTGGGCTGTATTAGGCACAGCACAACCAGCAGGTCGAGGAAGGACTGCACAAGGTCCCTGCCAACCTCAACCATCCTGCCATTCACTTCCAGGACCGATCAGCTTCCAAAAGAACCATTATTTTTTAAAAACTCACTGCCATAACAGGATAACTCCAAAATGAATCCAACTATTTTTAAACTAACAGTTAAGTAATTGCAATCAAAATGCCACCCATCACCTTCTGCGAGGGGAAAATTCAGTCCAGATTTACAGTCTGTGATGTGTGGATGTTAAGTGAGTACTACAGACTGTGACAGACTATGAAAACAGAGCAGACAAAAAATGCATACATTTTTTGTATACATTTGAGGTGAGAGAAAAAATGATGGAGCATTGAACTCCCTGGTTAGAGGACAAATCGTCTTCCTATATTTGATGGAAGAATTAAAACTGAAAGAGGTTGTTGGGCTTGCAGCTGTTAAGTTCCTCACGAAAATTTAGTTCACAATGTATATAAAAATATCCTAAGGTACACAACCCACCTGGAGCAAATTCCAGGCGCACCAACACCATTTCAAAGCAATACAAAAGCCAAATTACTATGACCTACTGCATTCTTGAAATGCTCTTCCTCCTATTGTGTCTAAGAATTTCAGTATTAAGTGTGCTGATCAAGTTTAGACCATAATACAACTCTGCCAACAGCTTAAAATAATTCTAACTTAAATATTTAATGTACGTTAAACGTGCTAAATGTAATAATCCAGATAGAAATCGCAAATTTTCTTTAAAGTAGGTTTCATATCAAGTAACAAAATTAACAAGCTCAGTCCAGACATTTATTTATTTCCCTCAGGCTGCTAAATCATAAGACTAGCTCCCAAGGGAGCTTGGAATTGAAGAAAGGGGAGATGAAGGAATAAACCCATGGCTGAGAGAACAATAATGGAAAGAGAGGAACAACTTATATTTCCTGTACCTAATGAAAACTCAAATGGACAGTAAATATAACTTCTCATCAACACAGACCTATTGATCAAACCAAAATATTGTTGAGCTGAGCTAAAGGAGTGCCTCAGAAACATGCTGGAACAGCACAGAAGATCATAAAACTTCCAGGCAAAAGACAAATCCTTTTCCAAGAGAAGACGGTCTTGGGAAAACAATGGCTTAGTAAATCACAGTCTTTGGATTTGGCTCACGCTGATGGCTCTTAGTTTCTTAGGTACCTAAGGTTCAAATACCATTAGGAAGTATTTCTCCTGTGTGATTTTCCCCCCTCCCAGACAAGATTTAGTATGAATGGCTTTGGGGATGCTTAGAACTTTAAATACTGTTATAAGTAAATCTGACATCTATCAAACTTTATAAACTACAACAATTAAAAGATCACTGGAAGTTTAGAACACCATCTTTAGCCATTACAGCTCAGCTAAACCCTTTCCTTGTTTTATTCAAAGCTGTAAAAACATCCGGTGTATCCAGAAGCATCTGGATTTCAGACTTTGTGTTACAGACAGGGAACCAAATCCATAGGGGTTCTACTGGGGGAGGTGGGTGTAAGTTGAAATACGCTGCTGACAACAGTTTACCTCTACAAATGAACTCACAAAGCAATGTCGTTAAGAACGCTAGAATAAAAACTTTCACAGACGTTTTCAAGCCCAGCTCCTACATCATCTTTGAGAATTGCCATGGATACCAGCTCCAGAAATGCAATGCAGATGAAGAATGAAACGATCTTCAGTCTGTTATCAAATTCTGCCTAATCTTTAGAAATGCAGATGTGCCGACAAAGCGATACCACATCCATTTTTGTTCTGGCTTATCGCTTACTCTTAAAGCACACTGTCTAGCAGTTCCATATTATAAATAATTCAAGGGAAGCCAAGCTTCTAAACCCTTGTATTTTGGAGTTCAAAGTAGCTGAGTTAAAAAAAAAAAAAAAAACAACAAAAAAAAGCGCTTGCTTTTTAATACTGCCAAGTCCTTACACACAAATGCATCACTCCCGTACTCTCGCAGTTCTCCTAGCAAAAAACAACATCCCTAGGTGTGCTGTGTATGTGCAGACAACATTCCAGGAGCACTTTGAAACGTGTCCTATTCAATAAAATCTGAATAGTTTCAACTGTACTTTCAGCTTTGAATTATTTTACAACTAATTTTATTTCTCTTTTAAGAATTTTCCACAGGTACTTTAATGTTATGGACCAATGTGAATCTACCAATACAATCATCTATTTTAAACCTCTTTTGGAATCTGTTCCACAATAGAAATTGCAATGGAATACACCCAAACTCACAAAGCACTACAATGCCTAGAAACTACCACAGGCCTTGCAATAATACCCGTGATTTTGGTTTTGAAGGATGTACGTGAGCAAGAAGCATTTTGGTAGTAACTCCTCCTGGGCAATAGCAGTGCAGTCATCCAAAACTAAAAATCATGTCTGGCATTTTCCTGCAGAAAAACTAACGCTGAGTGCTGTTCTACAGAACCTAAAGTGGAAAAGGGAAAAGTACCCCTTTATTCCCATTGTTGTTTGTAGTACGTTCTATTGAATAACAATAAACAAAACTCATAAAAATTTTATCTCTTAACAATGCTTGGTTTGTGGAATTCATATCTTTTATTATTAACCAGTGTGTGTGTATATATATTTATGTATATTTTAATATCTATATCTGTGTTGGCGGTTTTTTGCCCTCAAGTTTCATCTCAAGCTAGAAAGAGAACTGAAAACCTTAAACAGAAGAAATAGTTCAACTGCACGCAATTAAAACAGCAATAACAAAAGCCCGCCTGTTTTGCAGGACTTGGATAATATATTTATCACTACACGTAGTTTATATTGCTAATAGCATTCAGTGTGCAACTCAAAACATGTAATTATATACCAGAACTATAATTTGCAGATGTCCTTACTTCATTGAGCACAAAGAAATTAATTGCCCTTCTTCTAAAAAGGATAAAAACTTTGGATATAGGTCTTTGAGCAACTCTCAGAATGTTAATAATGCTACCAATAAAATACAACACTACATAAAATGATGCCAGTGGTAAATTTTTCATTTCACACTAATAGCAATCAGAAGACTGCCAGTGCAATTCAGCAGTTTCATATGTTGAGCCATAGCCAATGTCTTTCCAAAATAAACTAAACCTTGCAAAAAAGACTCTGAGATGAGCTCAGTTGGTTAGAGCATGGTGCTAACAACACCAAGGTTGTGAGATCGACCCCATTCACCTCACAGCTGGACTTGATCCTTGTGGGTCCCTTCCAACCCAGAATACTCTGTGAAATCAGAAACAGTTCTTCACTCCTGGCAGGAACATAAGAAGGAGTAACAACCAGAATGCAGGACTATTTTTTGCAGGGGGTATCAGCCGCATTCTAACTCCTCCTTCAGCACATCTCAGAGACTGAATTTAGGGAGTGGCAGACTAGGCAAAATCCGCCGATGGGCAGATTCTGACATCTGAGGCTTTACTTGAAGCGTACCAGAATCCAGGATTTGCTTAATATTCCAAAAATAAAAATTAAAATGACCCTCCTCTGGCACCCCATCCTTCAAACCAGCCCATCACACCTCACTCATGAGGGCTCAGTGTTGAGTGTGATGAAGGCACCTCCAAGTCTGGCGTGGAACACCAACACCTTCATTTCGGGATGCGATGTTCGCTGACTCTTGGAGGAGCTATCCCTCCAGAAGTCTCCCTTCCTTCTGCTTATTTCAGGCACTCAGCAATTGGCTCACTTTGGGGTTTGCAAGGTCAAGTGCTCGGTTAGCAATCTCTCTTTGGCTGCAGTGGATGGATCACTTGGAATAGTTCCCTGAGAAAGAGCAGACTCCTGGGCTTACAGCATTTCTGCATTGCCCCTGGGTTTTTCTTACATTTCGTGAGTCCTTTAGACAATTCATCCACCTCACAGGTTCCCAGAACCACCTGGCCATGGTGGTCTCCCCTTTTCAGCAACATTACACAGTTCACTCTAATTTCACTTCCATGATTGTAATGTCTGACCCTCCAGCCAGTTAAATATGGCAAATCACATTACAGCCCTAAACTGGGCATATTTGATTCCATTTCTATTTCTGTATCACAAAGGACAAAGCAATTTTATCTTCTTTTACACAAGTGATGTTCCTAATTCTTCCACCTATCCTAATTCCTCATCATAATTTGTCTATCATACACCAAGTATTTAAAAACTGCACACAGGCTGTGAAACATCTAATTTATATATATATATATGTTTACATATACAAAGAAGTCCAAATGACCTCTACACAACAGTGGGACATAGTGAGTGACAGGTAGCAATGGTTACATTGGGGCTTTTGCTATGGGCCAGGTTACAAATATGTTGATTTTTTGGCTCTCAAGGGATAATTTGGCAGTAACCAGTTCTTCTTTTTCTAAGATGTGTCATTTAGCTTTAGTTTCTATTGCTGTTCTGAGAAACTAATGGTGGCTCTGCACAAAGAACGAGATCAAGTGGCAAACACCAACAACCACCAGCAAGTGCTAAAAACCACTTCCCAGCTTCCATCTGTAATGCATCCCAGGAGCCTCAGGTTTGGTCTCCAGACACAATTATTCAGTCATTGTTTAGTCCTGATAGCATTGCACAACTTTTCTCTGTTATGCCAGAACTAGTTAAGAATTAACAAATTTGACTCCCCTCTGCCCATCTCAGCAATAAGACTTGTGCCAGCACGTGTTTTGGTCCATAGTCATGTTGAAGGTGTCACAAACTGCTGCTGCTGTCTCTGCTCAGGTGATGGACCAGGATGTGAGAGACTCTGGATCATCTCTGCGCTTTCTCCTGGAGGGGACCTTATCCTAAAGCTCCCGGTCTCAATGCTTCACAAAGAAATCACTCAAGCACTCCTCCAGCTCATCGAGCTCCTGCCCTGAGGAACTTCACTCTGCCCATCTATGACACCAGAGGCTCCAGGAGCCCCACAGGTGACAGACAAACAGATGAAGAGGCAGCACAAAATCTGTGCCTGTAATGCTGTTCGTGCTGCTGACCACCTCTTCCCCAGGATTTCATCTCCGAGCCTGTACTCCCCTCTGTAAGCAGCGAATTCTTGCCATTAGCCCTGCCAACTACACTGTAAAATCAATGCTTTGTGGAGCACAGCACTGCAGCACCAGGCTGTGTAAAAATCTACCCAGTGACGGTTCTTTTACACAGAGAGCTTCTTTATTCCGAAATATAAGCTCATACTTTCCATGACCAGAAGCACCAGGATCTCCCAGCTAGGTTCTCAGCCTGCCAGCACAATTCCTCTCAGGAGGAATCATTATTCATGCCAGCTGAGGACATATTGACTTAAACAGCTCTGACAATTATTTTACCACTTCATACTGTGTGAGGAAATGCTTTCAAATACAGATTTGTGGTGTCAGGAAGGTTGTTAAATGAACGTTTTCCCTTTTGCCATTTTGCTGTAGTGAGCTGAGACTGCAGATGTAACATTGCAAAGGAAAAAAAAAAAAACAACCTTATGTAATATTTATTAGTTTGGTATTTTATACTTTCATCCTCACTTCTTTAAAGCTTTAGCTCTCTTTTTCTGGAAGCAGGTTATAAACATTGTCACTTACACTGAGCAATAGAAAAGCACTGGAGATTAACCTTGCTTTATTCCAGGGCCTTGCAAGTTTCCAAATAACTTGTTTCCCAGGAGCTGTGGACAGCAGCATAAACACAAGTAAGAACAAGGATTTTTGAAAGGAGAAAAGTCTTTACCGAGAAATGAGAGCTGAACACACCGGGGAGAGAAATAAGTATCATAGTACAGAACTCCAGTTAGAAATCTCCATTTCTATACAGCACAACACCTTCTTCTGGATAAATTGTTTCCCAAAGAATGAGTCTGGAGCAAGCAATATTGTGTCACTCCTGATATATAGGCTCTGTATATGTGAATCTAGGTGAATGCCAGGTAAGCCAACTGAAAACCAACTAATAGCTGATAGGATCAAAGGTGGTTGCAAACTCCTATTTAGTTTTCGTTGCAAACTACAGTTTAATTTCCCAAATGCTTTCTAGTATTTTCCTCCACACACATTTTTTTCGTGCTAATGCTCTGGGCAAAGGAAATCTTATGGAAAGCCATAGCAGAAAAGGTTCTGAGTGCTGTGAAAAACTGTTTTTGCAAACAAAGCTAAGAAAGTAAGTTACTTGGTTCACTTCAAAGTAAAGATTAGATTTCTTTCCATGGGTAACTCTAATCACTTTGCAGTTTAGGATGTCAACCAAACCTTTACAAGGACTTTACCCTGGTGTTAAGATGCACTTTTTGCCATCCCATGAAATTTAAGAAAATTGAAAGCCCATAGAAAAAACAAACCAAAACACACACAAAAAAGCACACATTTCATGTGTGTTTCTTACACACTCAACATCAGTAGCTAATTCTCTGAACATGCCTTGGGCTGTGCATACATAAAGATGCTAAGATGGAGGAAAAAAATCTTATTTGTAAAAGAACACTAAAGAAAAAAACAATATTGGTGAGGAAGACTTCAATTAACATCTTAGCTCTTAATTCCCACAACAAAGCAACACACTGCTCAAGATCTGATTGAAGAATGACTGATTGCAATCCTGCCTCACTGCTGTGTCTGAGCAGGGGGTGGGAAGGAGTGTTCCTTCCCGAGCATCTTCCCGAGCATCCTCCCGCAGAAGACTCACAGGCTTAACAAGACATCTGAGCCCGACGCACAGAGAGGTCTGAGGTTACTGCAGGTATGACAAGCCTGGAAGGTGCTGTCAGTTCTCCAGGTTTATTTGTCTGCAAATCTGATTCTGCTAACCTCCACTTTCAAGCTGACTGAGTACAGTTAATGCTCTTGGCACCAAAATGTGAGAGTAAGACATTCACCTTTAGAGCTTATTGCTTAATTTGAGCGTGTTCTTTTAATGTACCAAGGTTAGAAACTTTACAACTAGACTTCGTTTTTATGTCAAATTACTGCAGTAAAATTTGCCGGGTCCCCATAATCAAGTTTTGTTCACCTCCCTGTTTCCAAAAACAAAGCACTGAGTTGTGCAAGACAAATCCTGGCAGACAGATAGATCTTCAATTACTACTGCGGCAGCAGAATGCAGCATCTAAGGGTTCCCAGCCCTTACTCAGCACTGAGCTACTCTGCAATCCAGAGATAATATTGACAGTGCTTTGAGAACATCTAAAGGCAGCACAGCATCTCCTCTTACAAAAGTCATATTCATTAATTTTAGTGTGCTCTTAATTGGTCAAAGCAGAGGTGATTGTTGGGTGGATTCATCACCAATCTGTGCGTAAACACACCTGTGGGAAATTCAATAAAACTGACATTTGGTGCCAGCAATGCAGACAGAAGTCAGAAGCTGCAAATTCTTTAAATTTACTGCAGGATATAAAGGGGAGATCAGGTAGCACTGATAAATCTTGAGGGCTGCCACAAAACCCCAGTCAGATGTCACGAGCTATAAACTTACAGAGAGGGCGACTCAGAATCATTCCTTCTGGTGTTAGTTGCACTGTCAGGACTTGTTTCTGCTGCAGAGTTCCCCCTCCCTGCAGGCACAGGGGAGCTCAGCACGTCCTCGTGGGCAGGGAGCAGCTGGCTCGCACCTTGGACGGAGCTTCCCGGGTATCCTGTGCAAGGCCACAGTGCGTTCAAACACAAGGGTGACAGTCCTGAGGACGCTGCAAGTCTCACCACAGCAAAAAGCAACGTGTTTCTCAAACAGGAAGCACTGACTTGGTGTCCGCAAAGTCCTGCTCTGACTGTCGTGCACAAAATAAAATCATTCATTCCGTGCTTTGCAGCACTTCTCACAGGATAACAGTTATTCCCCTTCACAGTCTTCTTGCCTTTTTAAACCGCATTTTCCCATCCAACTTTATGTAAGAAAAAGGAGGAAATTAATTATATCTCAAGTAATTAGAAATCTAAAATCCTTTAATTCACTTCTCTCAGACACAGCTTTAGAATATATTAAGATGTTAGGTCTAATACTCTCCTCAGAAGCCTGAGAGACTAATTTATTTCGAAGGAAGGCGCACACGCCTCTGAAAGCAAATATAGCCATTAACTCCTTTAATCCCTCCCCATCACAAATGATCTGTTTTGTTGTTTAACTACTGGATCGTTAAAAAAATCCTAAGACCCGTTCCAATACAGTCAAGCCCAGGGATGTGAGAGATGCAGACGAACGGCCTGCCTTGCCCTGGCGTGCCCCTCACACCCTGGCAGGCAGCACAAAACACGCTGCAGTGTTTACAGCCCTGCCTGCAAACTCAGCCGTAGCCTGGCTGAGCACATCCCAACAGACCGAGCTCTTCCCGGTATAAATGCCACCAGACACCTCCAGTTCAATGCACCAAGAGAAATTGGGCACAACGTCTTAAAAGACAATAGGCTTGGAACATTTAATTGACCGTGAGTTTCCCCAGTTATGTCTGTTTGCAGAAATATTATCTTTATGTGTAATTTCTTAGTGCTGGGGGGAAAAAAAATCACATTGAAATATGATGCCTTTATTTTTTAATTGTAAGAACACTAACTCACTTGACAAAACAAGTCGCAAATACACAGATAATTTGATGCCATGTTGCTGAAGTAAATTGGTATTGAATTCCAGCTTCATGGAATGCTCAAAAGCATGTTAAGACACTGAACAAGCCGAATTTCTGATAGTGTCCTAAGAAGACACCGCCAAGGCCCAGTGCAGCACTCAGAGGAAGGCATAGACAGCTTTTACACTACAGTGTTTCACATCAGACCCACCCCCTGTGCATACTGGCTGAGTTAGATAGTTGGGCTACAGAAAGTCAATAGACACAATCTGTTCTCCTAATCTAGCAGATTAAAAATATATCCCAGTTGATTAATGGAGCATAATAATATTTTTTTTGATACTGTAAGTGCTATCTGGCAGGACAGCCTGGAGTAGATAGCTTGAATTTTAGAAGATTATGTATATAAATACTAACTAATGTAGAAATCTATGTGTAAATACACAGGCTGCAAAACAGATGGGAGTTGGGCAGGTCAGGAATGTATTTTAGAGAGGAAATGTTGGTACATCAGTCAAGTTATCTATGTAACTGCAATATTCCCATATGCAAAGATTGAATCTCAAAGCAGCACTCACAGTGTGCTAAAATTGATCAAACCTCAGCAAACATTTATTTCACAAGTCACCTACAAAAAGCCTATAATGATTTTTTTTTTCAGAAGCTTTAATATGAAAGATTGGCAAGTGTTTAAATTAATTTTTAAAGCAACACAGAGCAGATAAAGCAGCCTAAAGATGATGAAAATCTGAAGGCACAAGAGGACACTTTTAGAAGCCTGAAGATTAAGGGCTTGTTATGCTGCAGAGCAATTAACACACTTGAACTTAAGCAGGGGATAATTTCTTCCAGATGAGGAAGCAAGGTGGACAGAGGACTCATGGTTAATAATTACCCTAATCTACTTTCCCCATTCCCGCACTGAGGTTTTTAACCGAAGGGGATTTAGCAGCAAGGCAGGATAATTCGAGCCTGTGTGCAGAGCATGATGCTGAAGAGGTTTTCAGTATATGCACTCCTTAAGGCTCCGAGTCCCCTTTCCATACGCAGTCTCCATCATCCCCTTAAGAGATTTGCTGGCACCCACCTGCATGGCAGGAACGCACTGCACTCTGACACCAGTTGGCAAAACCCTAGAGGATGGTTTTTAAATGTTACATCTAATCCACAGCATCCAGTACTTGCTGGACACTATTAAGAGGTTACCTCAAAGAGACTGTAAACCTTGAACTGTTTCAAAAGCATTCAGAAAAGGGGGTGGGAGTTACTCAGAGCAAAAAACGGTAATAATGGTTTCGGGGTACCAGCCTGAGGAGCTCCCTCTTGATTAGTGAACACCACGAGCAGAAGGATGGGATGCATGTAGGGAAGGTGGGATGTATAGGGTATATCCCCTTTTGGGACCCTGCACCATTCTCCAGCCTGAAGGCAGCACACTACAGAGTGGGGTTAGGGATACATTCTCCCTGAGCTTCCATATTACATTATACATCATATTATATTACATTACCTTATTAACACAAACAGCATTGCTGCAGCACAGTAACCACCAGAGACATGGTAATGGCAGCAGCTTGCAGCAGTAACTTGGGAAATGCTTGCAGGCTGTTCTGTCAGGTTGAGTGGTGAAACAGTCACCTTGGCATCACTTGTGATACTGCTAAAGACTCAAAACACATCCTAAAACCATCATAAAGACCCATGTTGGCATTCAAAGGGAAAAAATAACACCCTAAGAGGTAAGTACTCGTGTATGCCACAAGCAGTGCAATCCCATGACAGATGTAGCAGCAATCCCCTAGGGCACACTGACTGTAGAAAAGGTCTGCCAGAAGTCACATAGGGCTGCTAAAAAATAATTTGTCACAGCTGGTCATAGCTGGGGGAGGGGAAGTCAGATTAGAAAATTTATGCTGTGTTAAAAGAAAATGGGAAGAAATTTAAAATTACCAGAGTGAACAAATGGCATCTTCCCAAAAGATTTTAAGTAACATTTGAAAATAATCCAAATACAAATATTTGACAGAAAAAGAGGGCCATTTTCAGAAAATAAATCATAGAGTCATTTAAGGTTAGAAAAAGCCTCCTAAGATCAATGAGTCCAACCATTAACCTAACGGTGCCAATTCCACCACTAAACCATGTCCCCAAGTGCTCCATCTATGCAACTTTTAAAGCCCTCCAGGGGTGATGACTCCACCACTTCCCTGGGCAGCCTGTTCCAGTGCCTGACAACCTTTTCAGTCAAGAAATTTTTCCTAAACCTCCCCTGGCACAACCTGAGCCCATTTCCTCTTGCGCTATTGCTTGTTACCTGGAACGTGACAGTGGCCCCCTCCTCACTACAACCTCCTTGCAGGCATTTGTAGAGAGAGGTGGTCTCCTCTGAGCCTCCTTTACTCCAGGCTGAGGCCCCTCAAGGTCTTCCAGCTGCTTCTCATCAGACTTGTGCTCCAGACCCTTCCCAAATTCCACTGCCCTTCCCTGGACTCGCTCCAGCACCTCAGTGTCCTTCTTGCCAGTGAGGGGCCCAGAACTGGACACAGGACTTGAGATGTGGCCTCGCAGTGCTGAGTACAGAGGGACAGTCACTGCCCTGGTCCTGGCTGGACACAGTACTGCTGAGGACGGTTATTTTGGAGGTTTGGTAGTTAAATACCAGCAGTAACATCCTTCCCCTTCTCCCAGGGCCACGCAGCTCTAAGCAGGGGCTGACACACAGCTCAGGGACTTGACCATTGCAGATGCATTGCAAGCAGAACCCACACGTCTTACTGATGCAACAAAGAGGGAACTCAGCAAAAGAGGTAGACTACAGTAACAAAAACTTCATTTTCCTATTTTAATGTCTTTGGACAGATAAAAAATATTCAGGAAAACTTAGACATGTTAGTTTTGATGGATTATCTACACTGCACTTTCTACTTCTGTTTCTACACATAAAAAAGCCTATGGCTAACCAGAATTCTGTATGTGAAGTACAAGAAACTACAATACCCAAATATTCATATACAGATGCATATAATTGAAAACGCCACCAGAATCAAACCTCTAGACAATACACTGTATGCATATCTTCTTCCTGTGAGATGCCTTACTGTCATTCCTATCAGCATTTACACCTTGATATTTAATATCCACAGGAATTGACAAGCTTTGCAAATTCTTTTGGCTCTGCACAATTATCTTTCATAGAAACCAGCTTGCAAATACCTAACATACTAATAATGAGAAGGATCCCCACACTTAGATGTGTGAAATCCAGAAAAAAAAATGCAGAAGACCCACAAGGATAACCATATACAGAACAGGATCAACTCTAAACAGGTTATTTCTACAAAGACTTTCTGATGGTGCTGCTGGTCTTCCCTTAGTTACAGAGATGTTTTTAATATACCAATGTTAGAGGTAGCATTATATCAAAATAAAACAGAAAAGAGTGAAAGCACAGATAGGAAACCAGGATTAAAAATGGTCTGGAAATGCAGATATCGTACCTCTAGTAAAGGAATGAAGCAAGAGGTGGAAAATAAGAAGGTCACACTGTCTAAAGAGTAGAGAAGCTTTAGTAGCAGAACCATATTAGAGATTTTCAGAGATAAGGACTCCTCAATTAAGTTTTATTTTTCCTTGAAGTTGTGCAGGAGGACAGAGGCTGCCTTTCTCCCTCTCACCAGAAATCAAATAACAGGATGTGTTTACAACAGTCAAAAAACCCAGCACCTGGCCAGTGACTCATGTAATAATATAACCAGCTGAAAGAGAAAAACCTCCTCTGACAAAACACTTTGGCTTGAAATGCATACACAGACCTCTCCACAGATCAAGTCCCCGGGGTAACTTAAAATATGCAAGAGGGTGGAACATTTGCCAGTGTATAAAAACTTGCAGGTCACTAACTTATGTTCCCTGCAACGAAGAAAATTCATTAGGATATTGTGCTTGACAAATACAGACTCCTAATAAAGGCACAAAAATCCATCAAAACAAGTCTGGCATAAACAGTCTTTTAAGATAGTGTTGAGTTTATACCTTATGTTTCATTTTTGTGATGTATTGCACTGAGAACATACCTCAAGAAAATACTGGAGCAATTAAAAATCTGTACTTAAAAATCTGTTGTGCCAGCATCTTATTTGCAGACCAGATTGAATAATTTTAAAGAAGATTCACTCACTTGCAATTCAATTTTAGAAAATCGTAAGGCGTCTTATATGGAAATACTTAATAAATTATTCTTAACAAATATACAGATAATTGGTTTTATTTTTAGTTTGTTTAGCTGTTCTTTATGGTTTACCCTTGGAGAGTGGGGCAAATTTCTCAAGACAACCAAAAGGAACTTTACATCCTGCAGTAAATAAGCAGTTCTGAGGCACAGTCTTGTTACCAAAAAAGGGTGTCTGGGGTTTTGTTTGTCTGTTTAGGAAGCTCCTCAATGCAATCTACAAACAAGCATGTAATGAAATAAGACATTATGAGAACTTAATATACTAATTTTTATAAGCTAAAAAGTAGAAGTGGGGGAAAAATATGTAGAGAAGCACTAAGTTGAACTCTGCAGTCAACTTCCATGTGATTAATAAAACACCACAAACTATTTTAAGTCCTCTAAACTGTTTATGGAAAAAAAACAGATGAAATTTCACTTGAAAAAACGGACTTTTTCAGTCAACAAAACTTTTTTGCAGGCAAGATCTTCATGTGTAAACAGCCTGAGACTTGTAACCCAGACTTCAAGTGAGCTGCAGCAAAAAGGGAAGCAAACCAAAACTGGAACTGCACACCATGTAAACTGAGAATTCAACAGCGTGTTATTAATTTTCTCAATGGCTTCTCTATAGTGCTTAATGCTAATACATTAACCTTCACTTCATTCCTCCGAGGTGTTCTGTTCATCTCAGTTTACTGACAAGAAATTAAAGCACAGAAATGTTAAATTCAGCGGCATAAAAAAAAACAAACAAAAAAACACAGGAAAAAATGCAAATAAATAAGCAGAACACCAACCAAACGAAAAAGCCACTGCTTATTTGAGGACCCAAATACAGATGCTTAAACACTGTTTTTCATTTTCTAGCTCTTGGAAGTGTAATCTTCTTATGGCAGTCATGACTACCGCATTTTTTGTACGTAGTTATGCAGTAAATACAAGTATATTATTCCTACAGAAATGTTTGATGCCCTTCTTTTGTAATTAAAAATTCTGTTTGCTTTTCTGCTTAGGCATCACCGCTGCAGACACCGAATTCTTGCTGCAGGCATGTCACCAAACCCAGGATTCTCTGTAGCAAAGAGCCAAAGATCCATGGTGCACACAAGGAGCATGCCCTATGTACACTGACTTCACTACTACACTTCCATTTAATTTGCAAAACTCCCAATGAAACTGAGAATTCACTTCTAAACTAAAATCAATTAACAAAATATCATTGCCAAATATAACTTACACCAAAAGGTTTAGTCTTCTGTACTGCTTCACCAAGACTCTCGGGGCTAAGCTGTGCAAGCAGCTCATGTAAAAAGATCAAGATGTTCAAGGCACTGTCTCTGAATTTTCAATCAAACTGTGTCACAGAACTTTTTGGGTACAAGTGACAGAGGTTTAAAAATACCTAGGAAATAAAGAGGCTGGGAGGGGCAGAAATCATTCAGATGGGGCTACTGAGAAGATCTGTCACGGCCTAAAAGGAAGAGTTGGGATTACCTGTCCCAAGAGAACATTTGGGACACGCAGCATATCTGGCTGACAAATAACAAACCCTAAATTCAGAATGAATGCACAGACATTGATGTGGCTGCCGAAGACAAGAGCAGAGATGGAAACACCTGAGCCATCATTTCTGCCTGGGTAAATGCACTCATCCCAAAGCTAATCCAAGCAGAATCCAGCATGCTGAAAAAACTCCCATCACCGCTCCTAGACTATCCTCTGTGTGCTTTAATGTTTAAATGTCCTCCCCTGGCACTACGAGTTAAAACTGACCCAGCAGAAAGGTTTGGAGACTTCAGTTCTTCAGGCCCAAAGCCTTCTGCTGGCACTCCCTGTACATGCAGACATTCCTCAGCAAGTGGATCCTCAGTGCTGGGCTTATCAAAACATCTAAACCATCCAGAAGAAAGAAGCTCAAAACGTTGGGCCTGCTGTTACACCATCCATCCTCCACAGCTCTGGTGTTCTGTGGGTTTTTTGCATTTACAGGGCTCGTGGAGCTCATCTCGTTCTGTTTAGGGCAGGTTAGAATCAGCCCCTGAGACACTGCTGCCTATTTCCAGGCCCCTTCACTACATACAGAGCAACCCAAAGTGAAAAAACATCCTTATGAATTTCATCCTTCATAAAGGACTATATTCTCTGCATACAAATAATTACAGCACTTGACACAAAACTCCCATTAAGACGAGAAGGTCACCTCCCCATTGAGGGCTACGAGACGTGAACATCTGTCACTTAAACAAATGTCACCGAGTATATCAACCTGAAGGCTTCACTTATCCACAGAGAATGGCAAAAAAAAAAGTTGTATTTTCGGGTTTATGGGGTGACATCTGTTTGAGTGACAGATGCCTGTGCCACAAGAGTACTGAACACGGTGTTTCCATGAGACAGTAATCACCTCCAAAAGACTTTACCCAGCACAAAAAAAAAAAAAAGAATGAGCGTTCTTTCTTTTATGATAAGCTCTTCTCACTCTTTAAAAATCCCGTTTATCAGGGATTGAAGTTGCAAAATTTAAGAGCTGTGTATGTTAAAGCAAGGCAGCCTAAAGCCTTTAGAGACATGGGGTTATTTGTGCCCAAGCCCAAATCCTGGTGTTTAGATCTCATTATCTGGGTTTGACCGCCAGAATGCCAACAAGCCACGTGAATTTGCAAAATATTCAGCGTAATTTGTATCAGAATTAAACACTACTTCGGGTATGCACAGTTTTGGGATGTTTATTTTTACTGCTGAATGCTACACTAATCTGCAACTGAATTGATCATTGTATTGAATTAGCTATTATTTGATGATTATCTCACGCAGAACAGAACAACCCCAACCAGCAGAGAGTCTTTATCTAACACCAAAGGCAAACAGATTAAAACTGTGAAAACACGGCTCTGTAATTTATTAATTAATACTTTTGGGGTTGTTTCATCGGAATTTAAGTACATGTTGAGGAGCTTGTTCATTACTGATAGAACGCTTTAAACCCTGTAATATACTCTATTAAGGATTTTGTTCTTCAGTAAATAACCTGAGCTGCTTGGAAAAGAGTCTGTAACAACCTGTGACATGTAAGCAAATTTTGTATTATTTGACCAAAACAATCACTTCAATAAAAACCACAGCCTGAGAAGAAGGATCAGAAGATTTGGCTAAACACAAACTAAAGCTCTGAAGGCCAAGTACCTATAGGACAGTTGAGTCAAATCCAAATTCTCCCTTAGGAGAAATAGCAGAGCTATTAATGACTTTTCCATCAGATAGTGTGTTCATTTTCTGCCAGAAGACTCAAAGATCTACCAGATAACCCAAACTATAACGTTTTATCTTCTTTCTATTGATCTGAAATGCCTACAAAAAGAATTAAGCATTTGATTTTAAAATAATTTAGCAAAACGTTGTAAAGCACCTCCCTGTCTCCCAACACTGTCCCGCCCTGTCCTCCTTTGTGGGTGGAAAAATGCTGCTGCCATCAGACATGTCCCTCATCTCCCTGAGTTATATGACAGATACATCCAATGGATTATGTGCAAGAGAGCTGCAGATCCGGATAAGTTACTGGAAAACTAGTTTCTCCGGATCAGAAGTGGGTTATCTGGGACTGAGGAGCAAAACGTGCCTTAGGAGGAAAGCACAGCTCACTATGAAGCACTTTAGCAGTTGTTTTGCAACTCCAAGTACACACTTCTATTTTGAAAACATCAAAATACATGATTCCCACCCCAAACAGGCTCATCAAAGCCATATTTATAAACAAAGTCGTTCAGAGAAAGGGAAAAAGGTGACATTTCACACCTCTCTGGTTTCCTGGTGTAAAAGCAATCCTGACCCACACACATTTGTCCAACATAATTTATGAGTTTTCCTCAGCTCTTTAAGTTCACAGAAACCAAACAGACTTATCATGCCTTGTGAAGCTCGTCCCCCCGGGAATGCTGACCGGTTTTACAAAGGCTCCCTGGACACCCAGGGCCAACCCACCCTTTGGTCCCACCTCCAGGAGAAAGGGAGGACACCTTGGTGTCCACCTCCAAGGTGGGGGGAGGACACTTTGGAACAGCAGGCTGGGCAAGGGAAGGAACCCCTGCTGCCCTGCAGGGAGGGAGAGCCTGGCAGAGAAGAGCAGGTGATGGGCACAAAACGATGATGAATTAGCAGAGAGTGGGGTGAATGGCAACACCTGCCTGGGGTGAGCCAGCTGGTCATCGCAGAAAGGTAGGGCCAGGAGGTGGAAGGCACGAGGAACAGGTTGCAGAATGGAGCCCTCTACTCGGGCCCCCCCGAACAAACTTAGTGCCACAACACTGGGAAAATTAATTTAAAGCAAAAGCAATGAGAGCCGTCCGTATCGCAGCTCATTTCCACTCAAAAGGGATCCTTCCTTAGATGCTTACAATTCGTGTCGTCCCTTTTTTAAGATAAATTTAGCACATTTATTCTTAATTTCTAAATCAATTTTTAAAGCTTTAAAATAAAAATGATTAGATGGAGGGAAAAAAAGCCGCTTCATGCTTATCAGTGTATATTTATGTGCAATCACGCAGATTTTTTGCGATAGATCTTCAAAATGCAAAAACTAACAGAAGTCATCCTTCAGATAAAGGCTTCTAGTTGACCAAAAATAGCTATAGAACTTTCTAATTTCTTTTTCAATTATTTTACAGTATATATATAGTATTTTTTTAAATATGCATATCTTAACTAGGCAAATATTATCCCTGCACTATGACATTTAGTGTATTCAGCAGATAGGACTAGTTCCTTAAGTCAACACACAAAAACTGTGGTCCTGCTTCACTTATCTTTACAACAACGTGCCACCAACAGTTTACTTTCCCAACTATATATGACACAACAAGAATACCTAAAATAAATGAATAAAAATGTTTCTTTTCATCTTCTTTTCCCCCACAGATAAGGGAAGCCAGGCACAGCCCGGAATTTTTGACAGCCATTAACTGTGTTCACCTCTACTTTTTTTTTTATTTTTAAACTTTCCTGCTCAAGGTCAAGGATAAATTCCTGAGCTGTGCTCAGATCTCCTGCATCCAGGTTAAGTCACTAAGCCACAGGAATCAAAGCCAACATCCTCACTGAAGCACAAAGTAGCCTCACGTGGCCAAGAGCCCCAGGGGGCTGTTTAAATATCAGTGTTCTTTCATTCTGGGCCATTACAAAACAGTCCCCACGTGGATCTGTCACCTTAAAAACTGGTATCAAAAGAACAATATCAGAATAAAACCTGACCCTGTGCCTCAATGACCCACGAAGCATTTTAATCCAAAGACCAAATAATAAAGCATAATAAAGATCTGATAAGGTCAGCAGCATCTTCCCATGAAATCAGCATTACAAGTATTATAGGTGCTTTTTATCATAGGTATGAACAAGTAACACTGATTCCCAACTTTCAACCATCACTTTATAGACTAAGCTAAAAGGAATTTGGTTACCTACATAGCCCTAAAAAACTCAGATCTTCAGAATGAAAGGCAAGTATTTCACTATATTGCAAAAAGGTAAGACAAACTTCCATTAACTTCTCCACTTTACAGTAAAATTAGTTCAAACAAAAATAATTAGAGGAGTTAAATGTGTTAATTATGTTATTGTTGAAAATCAGTTAAATAAGAATTTTTCCATAAAAATTCCTCTGCCCATTTTGTTTTCACATGATTTCAAATTTGTCTTAGTTGTGCATGTCTCACATTCTTTCTCAAGTATGGTGATACTAAAAGTAACAAATTATACTTTAAGTATTTTAAATTACTAGTGTATAAAAATGAATTAAGGCAATCAGCTTACTACTATAAAAAGAAACGTGAATCCAAGGCGAAATAAATCATATTAAATTCAGACTGAGCTAATGGGTGTATTTCATGCTAATGATTTTATTTCTTCATCCTGGCTAAATACAGCTCAACCACTGCACCTCACAAAAAGAAACTTAACAGATCAAAACTTCCTAAGCAAAATTTAAAGACATTTTAGTGAAGTGCTTCAATATAACCCAAAACAGTCAGGTCACAGCTGTACAGAGCCAGGGAGCATCCTGTCTCAACCATCTGCTGCCAGGCTGCAGCACAGGGGACACAGAGACCAAGAAGATCGTCCTGGCTGGACCCACCAAACACAGCTTGAGGTGTTTGCCTTCCTCTAACCCTCCGTGTCCTTCTGCCTTGGCCAAGGACCAATTTCACACAGTGACGCACATTGCCTGGCTCACCTGGCAGACAGCTGTTGTGTTCTTTCCATGAAAATCAGAGGGAAATTAATACTTTTCCCTTTTGAAAAGGTTATGTTTTATCATTTCTCTGCTTCCTTTCGACCTCCCATTTTCATTTTGAGGTGGGATTTAGGTGAACTTCAAGCCTACACTTGAGCTTTCATATCCTCATTGCCCACAAAGCTCAGCCTGAGGAAAGTCACTGCTTGGTACTGGGTATAGTCCTGTACAGAACAAATGTGATCATCTGATGTGGTGATCTCTCTCCTAATCTTTTAGTTGTGCATGTCCAACTCACTGGCACACTCAGCCATCAAAGTCTCTTCCAGCTGAAAAAGAGCCAGTTCGGAGGTGTGAGGACAAGCTAACATTCAGAAAGATTTCCAATAAATACACGTCAAAAGCAGACCTACTTCATCCAAGTGTGGTACTAAAGCTATTTTTCTTTCCTGTTTTAGCAGTGACTTTTCTTTAGCCAAAAGGATATTAAAAACAAAAGTGGCCATTCCAAAACTCAGAGGAGCTTTGATGTCTGTAAGGAATAAATATATCGCCATATACTTCACTAGTAACTTGTTCTCTTCACACAATCCTTGAACACTTACAGCTGACAACAGTAAAAACTGGGATATCAATGACTTTTTGGGGAAAAAAACCCACTCTCAAGAGCTTTTTTATTAATTATACTACTGAGAAACTATTACACTAATGAACTGTCAATGCAGGACTGACCTAAGAGTTTCAGGAGTTACCAGGTTCAACCATCTAAATCATAAACCATAACAAAATTTATGAAAATAAGGTGATATTTACTGAGGCAGTAGTGCAAAAATCAGCAATGGCATTAGGAGAAAACTAAAAATACTGATGAATTAAACTGACAGCATATTAATGTTTTAAATATTAAATCTATTTCTGCTACAAAGAGAGAAGGAAACATTACTCCCCAGCACACCCCTACAAAATGGCAAGGGGATGGGAGAATTCTCTGTGGGACAAGTGATATGATATGAAAAAAACATAAGGACAAAAGAGACAGTACTTTTTCATTTGAAATTAGACATTTTTTCCATTCCTTCCGCCACTGCTCCATCAACTTTTGGATATGGCCTGTACGAGCCCACTGAAAAGCCTCACAACGTTCAGCTTGCCCCTTTATTGAGAAAGTTCCTACTCATTGCGAATAAATACAAGACAACTGCTTTTCTTATTACCACACATCTTGGTAAAGCCAAGCTGGACAGTTTTGGTTGTTTTTTTTGGTTTGGTTTGGGTTCTTTTTGGGGGGGGAGGGGTGTTATCCTTATCATGGATTTTTGTAGTCATATGTTGAGCTTCCAGTTCTTAAATCTACCCATGGCAGACTTATGACTTCAGCACAAAACCTGGGATTTAACACTTGATTTGTCTCTCACCCAGCACCCCAAAACCACACTAAGTGAGTCACTGCTGAGGTGCTACAACAGGCATACACTTGCACAGCACAAACTATCACATATAACACACACCAGCAGAGAAACAGAGGTCAAAACTCACTTCTAAAGCTCTGAGCTCATAATGACGATGCTACAGAACTGACCAGGGTTTGGTCCACGACATCCAACCAGTCAGGGTAAAACACCAGAGGGATTAGAGCTGAGGGAAGATGAAGACAGGGAAAGAGAGAAACGAGTGGCTGCTTCACAACCATCCTTCACAGAAGTCTCGAGAGGATTTGAAGCAAATTGCAGACCCCTTTAATCCCAGGTCCCCTCCTGACTGCTTGAGTGCCCACCACAAAGGATAAGATCACATTTATAAGGTGTCTGCTGTCACAGGACCTGAGCATGGAGCAGGTGCTTCCAGCCCCCCTGACACTCAATGGGATGCAGAAATGACACAAACCTCTTATTTCTGCGTCTCTTGATGCTCCATGTACCTGGCCAAGGATTTGACCCTAAACAAATAAAAAAGAGTGAATGCTGTAATACACACCGATAAAAGTCAAACCCTCCCTAAGATCGTGCTCTATGGGGAGCTTGCCACTGGCCGCCGCAAAAGAGGAGCCCCGAAGAGGAGATACAAGGACTGCCTGAAACAATCCCTCAGCCTTGGCCATATTGATCAT
>JAYRBT010000002.1:594793-665890 GCA_036023395.1 Myiotriccus ornatus
GTACCTGGCCAAGGATTTGACCCTAAACAAATAAAAAAGAGTGAATGCTGTAATACACACCGATAAAAGTCAAACCCCCCACAAGAAAAAAAAAGAAATCCTAAAACAAAAAGCTCTCCCCACTAATAAGAAGTCAGAGATGGGAGGGGGAAAAGCAAGTATCAAGAGCCTGGCCAGCCACTTGCACAAAACAATTTGGCTTCATGTGCTTCGAGTCACTCTCGGGTAGAAATAGCCAAGAGCTGCACCGAGAGCCAGGAGATGCGATTAATGAGGTCATTGCTTACCAGAGAACTCCTGGCAGGAACTGAGGCTGAGGTTCCTGGCAGGAGAACTCAGGACCTGCCAGAAGCTGCAGGAAGTAGATGAATCAGATCTTCACACAAATGTCCAAGCAGGGGAAAAAAAAAAAAAAGGAAAACAGAAAAATCCCGCGATGTGAAAGCCACGCTGCTTGTGTGACTAACTACATTAAACTGAACTTTAATAGCCAGTGCCACAGGACATATTGGTTCTGGTTTTTTTAAGCAGCTTTGAAGAGCAACATCTGTTTCCTAAAAATGCAGAGCTCCTCGGTGGAGCTCACCACCGGCAGATCACAAATCACCACGCAGAGAGGCAATATCCATCCCCAAGATTACGTGGCTGGTAACAGAAGGAGGCTTGGGGGAGGATAAGACTTGCCTAATAGTGAAGAAAACAGCACAAAAATGATACAAAACAAAGGCATGTGGGAAGTTATTACATTTTAAAAAATTATCTTGGTGACAAATACAACACACTTTCTTCCACAACGGAGAATGATAAAGTGGTCCTTGGAGTTTGCTAATCTTGCATTTGATAGCCTTATATAGAATTCCTAATTCCAGCCCTTCCTACAGTGTCAAAACCTAATCAGTCTGACTACATGATTAAGGAAAATACCACATTTTCTAGCCAAAAAAAAAAAAAAATTAGTTTTTTTCTACTAATGCATTTGTGTCACAAACCTTGGCTGCTTACTTGAAAATACAAGAAAATTAATGTAGACAAACATAGTATTTCCCTGCTTACTCTGAATAAAAAAGGAACAATTCTCCAGGACATTAACAAAAACAAGCGTTGCATCTGTGAAGGTATTATTGCACATATTCAGAATATGAGGCACTGATTGACCATGCAGAATGGACAAAACTAAATTATGTCCACATAAAACTGGAATTTTAGGTCTTCAGACTTAAAAAAAGTAATAATCTTAGAATAAAAGGTGTATTTCATGACACAAAATTACAGTCACTAGGTGAGCAACCCTACCATAAAATAATTTTAATATAATATGTTTAGCTCCTTGAAATTGTCTTTGTAGATAGTCCCCTAGTAAAATATTTTTTGCAATAAAGTAATTTACCAAGAGCCAAATTGCCTTGCTCCTATTAGAGTTTCTCCTGTACCTATTTTATTTTTGCCTTGACAATGTATTTTAAAGGCAGTAAAGCAGAAAGCAGTAAAAGAAGCAATAATGAAGGAAGAGACACACAAAGTGATCCTTAATGGATTGTCAGCTCATGAAGGCAATTCACAAGCCGGAGCAAAATGAGTTCTATGCACAAAAGAAATCAATACTCATTGTAGCATCCTTCCTGCTCCAGTGCAATTTATCAGCTAAGCAGAACCCTGTCATGTCTCGTAGGTCTCGGAGAACTCTCTGCTCTCCGAAGCAATATTTACTCTCTGTGGGTTTCACCCCAGCTGAGTTGGATCCATCCATAGCACCCATTTGCTGACTCGAAGAAGACCAGAATGAGGCAGCTTCTTCAGCAGCCCAGACCCAGGATGCCCCTCTGTACCATGGAGAGCCACACACACACACACACACACGAGACATTCCCGGAGTGCTGTCGCTCTCACCGCCGCTCATGGATGTCTGGTTAGCAGGTCGGGGTTTACACAAGTAAATATACCAACACAGCTACTATTTAACATAAAACCAGGTCCATAGTCAAGCTGCCTGAAGCTTGCACTGCGGTATGTTTTAAGGACAGACGGCAAGAAAAGGAAACGCTTCCTTAAAATCGGACAAATAAAACTTGAGACCATCCACGTACTTACAGTTCTGAAACCGAACATTTTGAAAGTTGCAAAAAGCAGCAATAATTTTGCCGTGGGCAGAACTCAACACTGCTAGTGGTATAACCTGGAAATAAGTAAGTACCTAAATTCCTAAACGTTGTCCTCGCTCGTTCTCAAGCCCAATTTATTTGACACGAAACTTTTCGCGTGCAGGTCAGAGGCACGCAGCCCTGCAAGCCTATTAACGTGGCTGGAATAAATGAGATGGCAGAACTCAGAGGCACAAAGGTCACAAACTCACCATTTACCTAATGGAGCATATTTCTGCCTTTCAGATTGTCTGAAGTCTTTTAATGAAACATAATGGCATCAGAGGGGAAAACCTCCCCATTAAAGAAGGGCTCACATCAACTCGCTGCTGTAAGAAGCCCCCTCGGTGCCCTGGTCAGCTCTGATAGGGTTGCCAGTAATTACCAGTGACACAAACCGGCACTGAGTGGGCAGAAACCTTCTCCTAGAGAGCAGTGATAATGAATCACCTGTTCCTCCATGGGATCAGGCTGGAAGATGCTTGGAAATTGTGGATAAGTGTTTCTGAGACTGGTTAGGAAATGCTCAGAGGTCAGTCTGGGAGTTTTCAATTGAAAAATTGAAATCCTGCCCCTGGGAAGTTTCAGAGCATCTCCTCTCCCTCCTTCCCCTTCCTCCAGACTGTATGGATGGGATTTAAGATGCCTTTGGCATGGGTGCAACAGCTACAATGTCTGTTTTGCTGGGAGCATAACAGGGAAGACTTGCAGGAAGGGAAAAAGCAGAACTGAAATGGAAATGGGAACAGGCCATTCTGCTTCCAAAGTCTCCTACTGCACCCAAAGCATCCTGGATACTCGTCAGACATTAAAACCTGGACAGTAATCACAAGATCAGCCCTTGCAGACTTGCTCAGTTCCTTCCCAACATAACATTTACCATTCCCTCTGAAAAATCTTGAAGGTAATCACTCAAAACCACAGCCATCTCATGCTTCCAAATACCAGCTATAAAATTCCAGAGCTGAAACTCCAACCTTTCTTTCAAAAACCAGCTATAAAGTTCCAGAGCTGAAAACTCCTACCTTTATTTTAAATACCCATTATAAACAGTAAAACACACTTTTGATTTTGTATTGTCATTGGTACACAGGAAATTCCAGAAAATACAAAACAAGCCTCTCAGATGTGATTTTAGGAAAAAAAATCTGATGAAACTTTTCTTCTCCTCCTTTTTATTAGCATCATCAGTATCAAACCCATAAAGCAGCACTGAGGAGTAAAAGTGAAGCTACAGGTTTTAAAGGCTTCCCCCTGACCAAACAGGCATCTTCAAGGACAGATCTGTTTTTTTCTTGATATCTTGCCTCCTTTTCTCGAAGAGCTTTTGGTCAGAAGACTTAAGAAATTGCTACAATAAACAGAGCAAATTGGAGAGAAAAAAATAATCTTGGGAAATTGCTGCCTACTCTGGTAATCTTGGACATTTCTTCTTCTAGAACATTCCTGCTAATTGCAATGGAAATAGAGAAAACTATGAGCTCAACACAGGTAAAGAACTAAGGGACTGAACTCTAGGTCTCATCAGCCAACACTGGTCAAATACCAACAAAACAAGTCTAAATTTTCTGTTGAGCTTCTTCCAGCTAAAGAGCCTTGGAACACCCCGTGTTGATGCCAAGAAGGCCTCAGAAATTAAATTGTATGTGAGAGTGAAAGCAAGAGCAAGAGAGAGAGGAGAGAGGGCATAAGAAGATACTGCCTCCCAAAATTAGGAGGAAGATGCTTGAATAAAATTGTGAACATACTTAAATTTTTTTTTCTTAAGAAGCTTCAATATAAAAATACAGCAGACTGATAGCTTCTCCTGAATTATCTACATTCAGCATCACTTCAATATGCACAGAATCCTGGAGGGTTTGTTTGGCAAAATAAGTAAATCTAATAGACACAAACCTAATGATTTAGTGGAGAAGGACAGAAAAAAAGACTAACTGTATCAAAAGTTGCTAGTATCTGTTGAGTTATGCTGGAGAAAGCAAGCTATGAGAACACCTAGAGAGCCTCAGACAGAACTGCTGCCCTGTCAAAAGGAAAAACTAACAATAATAATAAACCCAGCAGCGGTAATAGAAACCAAATTTCAAAAATAGACAGTGAAGATCTTGTGACAAAATCCTCAAAAAACCCCCAAGGAATTGAGGAATTTGCTGGAGCTTTGAATCTACCTCTAAGACACATCAGATCAGTGCAATAAACAGGAAGATATCAGTAAGGATGTTCTTTTACTGGCTACTGCCTTTGCCTCGGTCTTAAAAACAGCTGGGCTTTGGAACACCTCCCTGCACAGCACAAGGTTCTAGAGGACCTTCCAGCTCCAGAGCCCTGAGCGAGGGTGAGCAGGGGCTGGGCACAAGGCTCCAGCCAGAGCCCTGCTGGTAATAACCTTATTTCCAGAGGATACCTTCCTTACTTGGCGCCGCCCACCTCCTGCTGGTAAATCTCCACCCCAACAATGAAAACAATTAACTGGCGGATTAGGGAAACAACAGACCTTCCGTTCACCAGTCAGTAGCTTTAAAAATAACGTTGAACCATTGATGCAGCACTTCATCCTCTCCTCACTAATCTCTCCCACTCCCTCCTTTAAACCACTGCCATCCTGGAAAACACGGGCTAATCCCAGAGCCTTCGACACACAGCCCTGCTGCCGATACCAAAAACTCCAAAGGAAAACAGAATTACTCAGTACGCTATTTCTATGCCCTGTTCATTGCTCATCACACAATCTGGAAGTCATTGCTTAAGACTTAAAGCAGGAGAAAATTAAAGAGTAAAATGTTGTGTAATTTTTGCATGGCAGAGACATTTTTCTGTCTGGTTTCTTTTCACTGGGGAAAAAAAAACCAAACCTGTTGTATTTATTTTATATATATATATAATTGTTATACTATTTTATAACAATACACATACATCTACATATATTTTATGTACCCACAAAGTACATACAGATGGATGATAATCAACACCAACGTGTGTAGACAATGGACTGAAAAAAAAAAATGCTTGGTTTTTTTTCTTTTTGAGAAAACTTTCTCTCCATAAATACCTCAGGAAGATAAAACAAAACACAAATGGATAACTCATCCTAATTATTACAAGATTTGCATCAGTCACTTAAGGAATAATATAAACTATTATTTAACATTTAAACTATTTTTAAGACATAGAACTAGCTGCTAGTAGCCAATTGTTACATACTTTCAGATAAAATACTAACCCCCAAAATATTCATATATATGTATTTTTATTGACTGAAGTATAAGCATTATTCCATCTTCAGCACTAAGTCTGGTGAAACCACTATGTGTTCTCAATACTGTGAGGCCAAAACCTACTCAACATACCAATCTAATTATAGGTTTTGTCAGACACACATACAAGCTGACAGTTCAAAAGAACTTCCACCTTGAAAAAACTCCAAGATTTATTACAAATAAGTTGGGCCTCTAACCAAGACGTGCAGAGATGAATTAATTTATCTACATGATTACATTTTTTCCATGTTTGCACTACATCTCTCTCAATAACATCACAGCCAGACGCTTCAGTTCTCCCAGGTCAGACTTTTTTACTGGCTCCTTGCCACACAAACAATGTGTATGTAGAAAAATCAGATTTTTTTTTTATATATAGATACAAAATTATAAGTCTTCTCAACACAACAGGCCTGGACCATAAGTCACCACTTCAGGTCAGTGATAGACACTCCCATGTACATCTGGAGTACCAAAACCAGGACCACATCTAGTGCTGCCTTTCCAAATCAGCAAAAAGAAGAACAAGTTACTTTCCCTCTGGTTATCAATAGCCTCAACAGAATCTCATCACTCTAAATATACCAGTATTCCTTCTTTAGACACTCCTGGCATGCTTAACTTTACATGTGACTTCAGATTCTTACTCATTTCCTCTCCTTTATTAGACTTATTTACTTCCACTTCATGATAGAATCTATCAGCCGAGAAAACATCAGGGATAATCACAACATTTCCAAAAGGATTTATTACAGATTATAACAAAATCATCACCTTAATGGGATTTGTCACACAATAGTTTAAATCAACTCAATAGATCTACAGAGGATAACAACTGCTTTAAAATACAAGGACCCAAACCTGAAACAGTCATTAGGTAGCTAATGAACTCCATCCATTCCCATGTAAATCCCAGGCAGTCAGCTCAAAAGACTGGGCTGGCATGTTTAAGCCAGAAGGCACGTTCCACAATCCTTCACCGAAGTCTTTTGCTTTTCTCATGCAATTCTTTATTTTGGCATGTAAATAACATTATAGAAGCCATGCTTCTGTTAAGGCATCTACTACACTCTGAAGAGCTGAATTTTCTGTTGTGGTTTCTCTTTTTGGGAAACACCATTTCCTTTACTCCATTCAAATCAGTTCTAAAGAGGCCAAAATAATTGATTAATTTCAAATAAGCACTTTATGAGTTAGGCTAGGAGAATGCTAACACAGTTTAAAAATAATAAAAATAATATACACACACACACACTCTCTCTCGCTCATATCCCAACCCGTTCTCAGTGAGGTGTGGGACCTAATGAAGAGCAAAAGGAATGGAAGAAGCCTCTGGAGCCTCAAGTGCATTAACCATCTACCAGGCTCCTACCACACGTACTCTAAACTGTCAAAGGCACAAAAGCACAGAGCTGTCACCATGAGAAGGATTCTTCATTCAGTAGAATCCTTAGGGGAGTCAAAACCAATCTAGCCTGTAAAGTCTGTAACCCCCTTCTAACTACAGGTTACTGTGGGAAAATTACCTTTTTCACATCAGCAATCCAAAGAGGAAAGGAAAAGGAAAAGTTAAAACACAAGAGCTGTCATTGGCAGACGTGGCTAATTTACAACGTGCATCTTCACAAAACGCTTCCCAAACCCTGCATGAGGACACTGGAGACAGAGGTGCTGACAGGAACATCAGCTGGTAACACGTTTCTTCCTCTTCATTTTTCCTCTTCATGCACACCAACCCAAGCAGTTAGCCACTGTTGCTTAATCCAGATCAGAAGACGGGTACATCTGAGTGTGCCTCCAAAGAAACCCCGCACAGACAATCAAAATCAGCTGCTGGTCCCAGCTCCAGATGGCCAAACACACACTACTGGTGGCAGGAGGCTGGAGCTCAGACAACCTACGCTTGCTGACTGCTGCCCCGCTGTGGTGGATGTTTTAACAGACATAAGATTACAAAGAAAAACGATCCTGCTTCATACTTCTCTCGTATTCCTTCATTTTTGGGGGTTTGCCTTTAAACCTCTACATAAGTCATAGGGAATAGCGTGCTTGATGAATGTTTTTACATGTCAGATTTCCCCTGAACTGGAAAAGAAAAAGAACAACCTACCATACGTTTCTTTTATTTCCCAGTTCAACTGTTCAGTCATTTTTCCTTCTTGGTTTTGCCGAGCCAGATACACAGCCAGCTTTGCATGCCCGCCCATCCCTGCAAATCCAGGATTTAGGAAAAGCTGACTTACACAACTGAACAAAAAAGGTTAAAAGAAGAAAGCTTAGAGGAACAAATAAACACCGGGGAGAAAAAGAGAACATGGGTCTAAGGATCTGTCAGGGAGATGAAGCAATATTTGATACCCACAAGAACAGACACTGGAGCCCATGATGAATTAGGAACTAAAAGCTTCCCCTTGAACTGCATCTTATCTTGCATGTTGATTTATACTTTAAATAAGGGACTAAATCAAATACATTAAACTTTGAATAATAATCTAAATCAAATATACTAAACTACACTATAAAATAATCAGTTTAGGCTGCTTCAAATTATGGCATTGATAGCAACTAAAAATTAAGTACAGTCGAATTTAAATTCCATGGGAATTAAAGCATGAGTCCGTTACTCCATTACCACCTGGCTAAGCTGTCAGGGCTGTTCCCAGGTGCAGTTCCGTCTCCTGGGAAAACCTATGGCTAAACCTCTGGCTAAACCTATGACCAGGCCTTTACCTCCCTTCTCCCTTGAGGTGCTGGAACTACACTTAATCCTCAGCCAGGTCACAGCCAGTCCTTTCCTGACAGCTCCACACTCCTGTCTGTAAAAGTAACTGCTGTGGAAGACTCAGTCTCTTTAATTAATTCCCCTTTTCAACAGCCTTAAAGAGTACAGTGTCCCTTTTCTTTTTCAATGGAACAATAACAACGAGTCAAAAACATAAAAACTGTTCTAGGTTTTCTTTTAAGTCCCCAACTTGCTGGTGACAGGTAACAGTCAATTTCCCCAATGCATTTTCACCTACCCTGTCTTGTCTCACTGGCTAATCCTGATTACTTTCCATTGCCCTTTCCTCTAATCCAGCAGTTTGACAGCACTTAAAGCCTTCATAGGAACTCATTGATAAAGGCTCCAAAAATTATTAAAATTTAAAGCATATAAAATATAAACATACAATCAGAGTAATTACAGATTTCTAGTAAATCCTTTCCTGGCTCCCAGAAAAAAAAAAAAAACACATCTTTTATGGTTTCACCACATTGGATAGCTGGCCACAGCACAGATGAAAATGAACTACAGTTCACCAGGACTAGAGCCCTCAAGGACGAAGCTTGTATTTCCAGCCTACCTCCCCTGCTTCTCAGAAACCAACCCTCTGCTTTATTCCCTTGGTGACTTTTAAACAAAGGACGGCACCACAGATCCCAGTCATCCCAAGTGGATGCCCAAGCTCCGTTCACCCGTGTTTATGAAAGCCAAAGCTCATGCTACCAGATGGCTGCTGCAGCTCAAGCCTGCGTTAGGTCAGATACAAAGACACAGGTGAAGTGGATTTTATGCTGGATTTGTGCTGTTGGCAGGACAGACAACAGCAACTCTACTTTAACACTCCCACGGACAGGCTGTGTGTGAAAAGTCTCCTGCCCAAAGCTACCCTTCCACATTCCAATAAAGAGCAAGATCTCTGCTGCATCCAAACATTTTTCTAAGCTTGGCAGTGAACTCAAAGCAAGAGTACACAAACTAGAACAAGAGAACTGTGCCATCCTCCGCCCAACAACAAAATTCTGTTCTTGGTTTCTCTGCCCAAAGCTAACTAATATCCATCTTCTGAACTGCAAATGGCTGTCACCCAGTCCAGTATTCATCCCCACTGCGCTGCAAAGAAACTGTGTTCAGATAGACAGGTCAACGCTCACATAAGAAGTCTACATATATAATCCAACCAGAACAGTAAGTGATTCTGTAAAGCCTACAAAAAAGTCTACATGAGAGGTGCACTGTGTCTATGTGTTCATTATTTAGTAATAAAAGAGTAAGCAAAAAGCATCTGTTTTAAAGTTCTGTTTTGCAGGTGAGTGGGACTGTGCTGACACGGCACGTTTCCAGGAATGTTAACTTTAAACTTGCAAAGTAAACTTCAAAGATTACCTTTCTTCCAGGCCAATTTCTTTGTAAATTGTCAATAAGGTATTATAAACATAAACCAGTCACTATTAACTTAACAATAATTAACAATTAAACTCTTCCACCATTAGCAGACCTCCACAAAATCATTGTGATTTTACCTATATTTCTCTTATTAGGCTAATTCCCACAGGAATATAGAATGTTAAAAGTTGCCAACACAGATTTTTGAATAGGAGGAAAGAGATGACCTTCTTGCCTAAATTACTGTGCCTGGAAAAGCTGTAGATAAAACCATCTATCCTTCTTATAATTACTGAGGGATCCGGGGGGATGGAAGGAAAGCAAGTGGTGTACTTTTAAAATATCATATATAAACGTTACACAGCCTAAACACCATGAGTAGATTTTGAATTAAAAGCAGACACCAATTAAAGCAGAAGAAAAGCAAAAACCAACTAAAAAACACCCAACCTCACGGGAGTTACCTGCAAGGAGCAGAACCGGCCAGAGCAAGAGAAAGCCCCCACAGCAGGGGAGAGCAGGGCTCGCTCTGACAGGAGCATCCCTGCACTCCCAGGGAAAATTCTCCACTTCTCCAGTCCAGCCAGACAAGAATAAAGGAGCTGATGAGCTCTCATGCTTCTCACTGTGTAAACATCTTCTCATGTAATGGATCATCCTGTTGTTTGGGGTTTTTTGGGTGAGGGGTGATTATCTGGGATTTTTTTCCAAGGGTGTTATTTTGGGTTTTCACTATTATTACTTTTTATTCTTTCGCCCCTAAAAACTCTGAGACCAGGGTTCCTGTGGGACTAGAGATACGAGCATTTGGGCTGAAGATGTGTCAGGAGTTTGGGACCAAACTGGAGGGAGCAAGAATACCTTCCCTGCCAACTCTAACAAACGTTAGATGCAAAGAACAATAATAATTTTATCACAGCTTTGCAGCTCTTATATCAGCATGAAAAATGGCAAATTCCTCCATGTTTGTTTTCCACCCTGAACTGTTGCATAAATACACCCCAATGCCCTCATCAAAACTTGCATTCGGGGAGTCCACTCAACTGGTGGAAAAGACAAATATTCAGAATTATCTCAAAGCATTGAAAGAAAAATTTAAAAATCTTCTCCCATAAAATATTGCAGCTTCGAAATGAAATAGAATAGAGCAGGAGAGAAGAGGGCTGTAGTGAAGGGTATTTAATATATATTTTTTTCCTACGGTAAGATCATAAAAAATACAAAGCAATGCATTTAATTAGTTCTTCCCTAATTATCTCCTCTAACACTTCCCCTCTCCTTTTTTTCCAAACTGCATATCAAACTGATGCATTCAGGATACAAACTGAAGTTATTCCGTTTCAGTGACAGGATTTTTCTGTCGGGATTGCAAGAAGCCGCAATACAACAGCACAAAGAACATCCTACTTTTAATAAACTACTTTTCAGCGAAGCAAATGAGATCAGCTCAAGGTTTCTCCAATGTCATACACCAAAGATGCTGCAGCACCCTCCCACCCTTCCTGGGAGTCATCTGATCCCCGCTCCTGCCTGCCAGGACACGGCTAATGGCTATTTCCAGGCTTTGGCTTCCCACTCCCGTACCCAGCTGTGCTGAACTGCTCTTGTCCTTATGCTCGCATTGAGTCACAGCCAACTAATCTCCCTCAGATGTACCTGGCAAAAAGTGAGTCCAGTTGCGAGTTCTTTTTCCATCAAAATCTAAAACTGGAAACAAAACCAAACAAAAACCGGGAAAAAAAAAAAATCCAACAAACCCACCCAACCGAAAAAAAACCACCGAAGTCCAGGTTTTCACTCCACTTACACCAAGTGGCAGCAAATGGTCAGAGTGGTGACACTTTTACCAAAATATACAGCATTACACATGGCTTTGCTCTAGAAATGGGCATTTAAAACCCACACAATATTTACTGAACCCAAAAGGAATTAAGAGCTGTTTGGTTTTGGTTTGTTGTTTGTTTGTTTGTTTTCGTTTTGAAGAAGGTGCAAGACCTGCAATTACAGCTCCTGTGATGCTCTCAAAACTCAGCTTTTTTACCCCCACTATCAACATTGTTGGTTCATAAAGGACTGTTTCTAACTATGCCACTTATAAAGTTCTGATCAAAATCTGTACATTATTCTTTTACCTTACGCAATCTATTTGAAAATTAGCTTGGTCCACTTCTTTACAGCTGAAAAAAGCCTCTCATTGTTTCCCCTTCTAAATTTAACCACACAGATAATATTACCAAGCCAACAAACAGTAAATGTGGGAGGTAAAATAAGGAAAATAGTTGGTAGGGATTTTACAAAAGATCACTCCCTGCCCATGTATTTTACTCAATTTTTATTGAGCAATTTCTAGGTGGGCAAAAAGCCAGCTGAACAGAAGGAGCCAGCACAGGCAGGTAGCAGTCACCCATTTAGGGCTGTTATGTCCAGTTGTTAAGGGGAGCTGTCAGCCCAGGTTATACATCAGCAACAACAGCAGAATGCATCACTACCAACCTCGCTACCTTGTAATTTAAAATATATACAAGTGACCTGGCTGCACGTTGTTCCATAGGAAAATGGTATCATTTAAAGTCTCCTGTACACAAACCATGCTTGGCCATTCACTGGTTCCCTTTGATAAAGCTGGGAGTCTGCAGAGGTATTCGCTTCCTTAGTTTCCCAAATATGTTTCTTAATGCACAAAATAATCAATATTCTAACAAATACTACAGCCTTTTATATACATCTCAGCATTTTGCTGCAGCAATAGTGAGCCGTAATGTTCCAGAAGTTCATGTTGTACCCATTTCATCATCTAATGCAAACATTTGCACATGTTTTACATAATCAAGGAAAAAATCTCATACAAACAGTCAACACTGTGAGAAAGGAGCCCCAGCATTAAACTCAACAGGCCTTTTGCCACCAACTCCAGTGAGAAAACTTTACTGTTCGGGTTATCAAAGCAAGGAGAAGACCCTTGACAAGAACATAAATCAGAGAGGTAACACACACTCCTCTGTGAGTCTTGGCAATGCCCCACTGCAAAGCAGCACTGGTACAAGACAGAGCAAGAACAATCAAACCCTTCAGACATCCCGAGCTGTCCACCAGAGTGGACAGTAGAACAGTCTTCAATTTATTTATTTTAAAATCTTTAAGCTAAATCTGTTTTCCCCCATGCTGTGGCAGATGTCTGGATCTGAAGGAAGCGATTAGAGAAGGTTGGACAGAAGCATGAAGTTATTTTGATGCAGTGTTGTGGGAACAACTGCTAAAGAAATGCAAGAGGGCAGCTCTGCTGTGTTGGTGCCACGCTCGTCCCCTGGCCGTGAAGCGCAGCATGTGATTTGACTTAATTACTGAGCTTCTACAACAAAATCTGCCTAGTGTCAGATGAAAAAGCGTTTAAAGGTTTAACCATCTTTAAATAACACTTCCAAAGATTGTGCCTTGTTTTTCTGACCCACTAAATGGAAAGAAATTAGGAAATAAACATATGCAGTGCGAAAATCACAAGTTGTGTTTTGTGAACTTAGGTCAATAAAGTGGAAGGGATAAACTACTTAAAGATGCAACCACTGAGAGAAGATCTGGAGAACCTAGGGGCAAACAGTGAAAATATAGCTCTTCCTACTGATGTGATGACCCCTAAATGAAGCCAGAAGGACACAATCTAAGGGTAACACAGACAGATGGACGTGACACGGATTCTGCTTTCAAATGCTCTGGAAGAGCTTGAACTTTTCTTAAAAGCTTAGTTCTTGGGTGTTTACCTAAATGTTACACCCACTGATTTTAATGATGAGCAGACCAATTAATTCACATAAGAATATTCTGCTGGAGAAACAGCAAACCCAACTGCAAATATAAATTAACTTAATAAAAACATTACAGGCTTTCACAAACATACCATCAAACTGTCCCATGCTTTCATCTCCGACCTGAAAGAAAAAAACCTGCTTCTAGTAAATGTTGTTTGGCAGCAGTGAGCACACAAGCAGATGTGTCTGCAGTAGTGCTTTGTTTCCCAAAGCACGGGCCTCTGGACATCCCAACTGCTCTCATTTACTACGTGTTGATTCACACCACGGAGAAACTGGAAGATGTGCTCCAGGACTCACCTCACACACGCCACCTGCTATTGGCCTTTCAGCCCAGCGGAGCAGATCAGAGCCAGCAGGAAGGAAAAACCCTCAGGTCCATCCACTGCACACACTGCAGGGTTTGATGGTCCTGCTGTACAGACCTGCACCCCTTGTACTTGGTAAAACAGATTGCCAACAACATGGGGAAGAAATTTTGTGTGCTTTGTATGCACCTGTGCAAAAGGGAATGTTTTCTTGCAAGCAAGTAATAAAAAATTTGAAATGTTTTACTTTTGTCTTGCTTTATGACCTTACACACCGCAAAGGAAACTGTAATTATTATAAGCGTAATATCTATCTGCACTTTCACCTCATAGAGTAAAATGCTGATTCTGGAAATAGCTCAGCCTACATTATATGTAGACATATGGCCACATCTACATTATAAAGAAATTGCACAAGAGCATCGATCTCTAGATTGATGCAGTGCTTGTAAATAAACCAAGGACCACAAGCAGATCAGGCAGTCGACTTCAAACCATATTCGTTCTGATGCCCTAGACCCAACTCATGTGATTTGAAGGTCAGTTGTTGGTTTGGACCCTTGCTGATGGCTTAAACGCATTTTGGTAGAGTCACAGAGGGCAGTTTAATCTCGTCGAGTTCCCCCGTCCCAGCACTGCTGTGCAAATCACACCAACATGTGCTAAAGGGGGCAAGGTAATTCACCCCAAAACTACAGTAGGTCTCCCAAATGAATTCACAGAACCACAGAATCACAGAATGGTTTGGGTTGGAAGGGGGCCTTGAACATCCTCTAGTTCCAACCCCCCAGCAGATGCCGGCAAAAATAATTTTGCAGCATTTAAGCCACATCAGTGCAGGCCCCATGGCTCAAACAGGCAACCCCAGGTTCTCACAAGGTTACACCCCTCAGCTGTCACACACACCCTTGTGCCTGCCCTTGACTGTGAGCAGGGCAAGGCAACTCAAAGCAGCCTGGCCTAGAAGGAAAGCAAGCTAAGCTGAATCGATTTGCTCATCGTTTCTCGGGCTGAAAGCATGCTCAGATTACACGGGGCAACATTTCCAAACCACGGTAATGGGATCGCTCCTGCATCCCAATGACTGACTTAGACATTCACCATCAGTAATGCTCTTCTGACTGCTGCTCACTGGCACAGGTCAGAGGAGACCATGTGGAGACAGGCAGAAATTGGAGCAATCTTTGGGCTATTCAACAGGTCAGATACACCTGAAGTGTCCAAAGACACACAGATATTAAACACAAACATCTGAATAAACATGTGATTCACTCAGCACTGCCTGGTTAGAACAGACCATACAGGATATCTCATTCATGGTGCATTTTATTAGTGGAAAAGCAAGGCACGACCCTATTTTAAAAGCTGCCACTTACTGACGGCTTGTAGTATGTTGTTAAAAACACTGAAAATGAGTGAAACGGACACTTTGCTTCAGGAAGAATGAAATGGGAATGACTGGTATGTGTCTTGGTCTCAACACATAAGACTTTTTAAGTCTGATGGTAAACAAATGGTTGCAAGACTAACAACAAAAGCTTGGCAGTTAGAGGATTGAGTGCATGTATGAATTTACCATGGGATTAATTTAATTTACATGCAGGCAACATTAAAGAGAACAGAAAATCTATTGCATTCATTAAGAAAATAAATATAACAGTGGAAACTTGCATGTAATACAGCTTAAGCAAGCAATACATACACTACATAAGCAGGGATCTTTCCAAAAACCCCACTTTTTGATCTCATGAAGAGTCAGGAGTGCTGTGTTCAAGTGCTAGAAAGGCTCATGATTCCTGCCTGCCTAATGATTTCTACATATTAAACTAGTATTCTAACACACTTAATACAGTGTAACAAAGCCAGTTCTCTTCTGGTATCTGACACCTTTAAACAATTAATATATTTCAGGACAAGCTGTATTTTTAGGAAGTAAGTGGACCTAAGTATAAAATAATCAAGAGATGTTCTTCCTATCAGTTGAGTGATTGTAACATGAAAAGATGGGAACGTTATTGCACAATGACCACTAAGCTTTCCCCTTGAAGATGCTGGTTTTTAAATATTTCACAAAGTTGCTTTTTCAAGTGGCACTAAATATTTTTAAAGATGTTACCTCCTCACTAAATGCCTCCTTAAGTGGCTTTTTCTAACGAGGCAGCTGCTTTCCAGCCATTTAGCTTTTCTACACACTCCAAACATCACATACCAGTGCCTGACTCCTCACAGGGCCTGACCATTTTCCAAGCACATACACAGACCAGCGAGCACGTGTTTATGCATAGGTAG
This sequence comes from Myiotriccus ornatus, assembly GCA_036023395.1. Lineage (NCBI taxonomy): Eukaryota > Metazoa > Chordata > Aves > Passeriformes > Tyrannidae > Myiotriccus > Myiotriccus ornatus. The sequence goes on from JAYRBT010000002.1 coordinate 610,736, forward strand.
CATTGAATTACCACACACATGTTTATTAGAGTATTTGACTGTTACTGTCATCTGGAGAGACTGTTCTTGTGGGAGACAAGCTGGAAAAAGCAGAAGGGAAACTGTTCAACTTTGATGAGATTTGACAGGAGAAGCCCAAAGTTTCACAACCTTGTTTTTCCTCCATGCCTTTCAGAAAACACCGAGTATTAGAAATATTAAGTTTTCAGCATACGTTTTTCCAGTATCTCCTTGATTTTTTGACTTTATGTAGCCCACAAGTACAACAGAAGGAGCGATTCCCAACATAGCTTGTTACACACTTGAGCAAAGCTACATCCTGCCCCAGGTCCTTGAGACCTGTTCAAGAAATGGTCACAGAGTCATAGACTTGTCTGAAGAGTCCATCTTTCTTCTGGTGTGGACCCTGCCCTCTTCCAGCTACCAGCAACTGAACCCCCCCTCAGCATTTCTTGCAATGCTGTTGAAACGATACACACTCTTTGCTACCAGCCAAGTCCTACTCTGCTGCCCCACCCTCTCCTCATTTCTTCAAAATCACTTTTTCACAACTTCTTTTCATCTTTTTGTTATGGGCGGCAGCTCAGGTCTTTATCTTACAGACCTGAAAGTGAATTCACATCAGACTAAGTGCTCACCACCATGATGAAGGACAGTTTAAAACAACAGACTTGAATTTTGCCACTATCTCCTTGTCCAAAAAAACCATTATTGCAGAAAATTCTACAAGAGGTCTCTTCATTGTCATGTGATCACACCCTGCTTGCTCACATCTACCTGATTACAGCCTTCATCATGTTGTGCATATTAGGAAAGCAATGGTGACCCTGAAAACACATTTTATATATGTATATTTCTGTGCACACCCACACACTGTCCCTGGTGTTCAAGCCAGTTTTTGTCAAAAGAAATAATGGCAATAACCACATGGTCATTAAGAAACACGAACTTCAGAGTTCTGTCTAGTGAGGCTTTAGGAGGATTCTTCTCACTTGTGGCTGCTCACAACAACAAATGTGGAGTATTACAAGCAGCAGAACAGGGTAGCATAAACCAGTTTTGCCATTCTCTCATTTGCAACACCTAAACACCAAAATTGTCGTGTTATTCCAATCAGCTAAATGCCAGCTGCAACGGTATCATTACATCTTCCCAGATCTAACAAATTAACAAGCAAAGCAATTAAGACCGTATTAGAGACCTTAATCTTACAACATAATCAAAAATACTTCTTTACTTCTAACAAAAAACATGAATGTCAAAACAAAAGCTCAGAGCTCCGATTCTCATTTTCTGGCTGAGCAAAGGCAGTTAATCTGGTTCTAAAATGGCATCTGGTTTTGAGGAGTAGCTTGCAAAGATCTGGGACATGAAATGGCACAAACCTCAAAAAAATACAAAAAAAAGAGAAAGCAATCATTAGGGAGGTATAGGCAGAAAGGAAAATCATGCAGAAAAGAGCATGTGACAAAGAAAAGTAAAGCAGGAGCACATTAAAAAGGACATGGACTATAACAGAGAATTGCATTTAACAAATCATTCTTTCAATTACAAATAAGCAGCTCCCACTCCTCCAAATCATTGATATAAAATGGAACAGGGAAGTAGGAAAAGGCAGCAAGAAACAAAAAATACTAAAGTTTACCATATGATTAAAAAAAAAAAAAAAAGAGTTGGGCTATATCAAGGAAAGTAATCACTAAATCTGTTTATTTTCTTTCAAGTATTTCTCAAATACAGAGCTCTGTCATGAAAATGATCGCTCACCAGGCAATCTTGGTATCCCAGGATTTTATTTCCTTCTTTAAAGTGTTCAAGGATGCATAACAACTTGTCAGCATTGCATTTTAAAGTTTTATGATGTTTTCTTTCCTTCCTTTCACGGCCAAGTTCGGCACTTTATCCACAGTGAAAGCAACGTAGCTGTGCCGCCCCAGTGACCTGCAGGCACCTCCCTCCCCAGCACAGAGAAAGGGGGACAGGGGAAAACAGCACAGCTGCCCCAAAGCGAAGCAACACAAAACCTCAGCCAGTTATGACCTCTGCTCCCCTGCAGCCATGAAGGGTGAAGGGGAACAGACAGATGTGAGAGCTAATCCTGGTATGAAAAAGTTGACAGTAATGTGTGTTTCTGCAGCCTCGCAGTCCACGGCATCCCCGGGAAAGGGATGCTGCAAAAGCGGGATGCTTCTTCAGATTAAATAACCGCACGTCTTGAGTGCTTTCATATTTTGTTACAACCAAAAATTAATTTAGGGATATTGGTGTGTCTAGCATTTGTCTGCTGTGAAGCTCAACTTCATTCAATTTATGTCTGTCATTTTAAAAATTCGGTCTATGGAGAAATGATGCTTGCGGTAGATGGTAAGTCATAAGAATGACAATCTAGTCAGGATGGCAAAATTGAGAAAATACAATTGTACAACTGCAGAAGAATCACCAGTGAGATCTAAGTTCAACACAACTCAGGTATTTCTAAATATTTGCTGTGAAAGAAGCAAATTTGACTTCTCCTTCCCCAAAAAGAAACCTTCAGTGGATTCAGATCACCCCACTAACTAAAAAAATCACTTAAGGAGAGTCAGCTAAAATGGGCTGGGAGGTCAAAGAGCTGTGCTAGAAAATGAATGGACCCACCACGGTGAGATTTGTGCAGAGCAGGATGACACAGAGTGCTAACCATCCTAGGGAGATTTTACACAGAATGGGGAAAAAACACACAGGGGGGAAATAAGGCAAAGATTAAAAGACATAGAGGTCAGAAATAAAACTTTTGTTTCTAACTGAGTAAAACTACTTCATTTTTAATTCTCTCCGTTCACAAGACAAAGAACAAATATATCTGCACAAATACACAAATTAGAGCAATTAACAGTGCAGAAATAAATATGTCAGCTCCTGACAAGGTTCACATTGTTCTTACAAAATACAAACAAGCCTGTCTTACAAGTATTTTAACCCAGGATTTAGCAAAGCACCTTCCTGAGAAGCTGAAAACTATATCTGATACATCAAAGGCAATGGAGAAGTCACAGCACAACTAGAGACTCCACAAAACTAAAAACTCTGCCCACAGCCAACTGCTGCATTTGTGGCAACCAATTTGAGGAGTGGAGGAGGGAACAGGGAAGTGATAAGAATAGGATGAAGTGAGTGGTCCCAGTGATGCTAGTGAGACTATCTATAGCATAAGCACATGCCACTATAAATGCAGACTGCACAATCCACCCCCAACAATCTACACATCAAGGAATCACTAGCAACATCCAGGGAATTCTTCTAATTCACCTTTTATCTGGACTACTGGGAACCATTTAGATAGAGCTGTGTTGAAATGCTGGAGCGAGTTCAAATAAAAGCCACGCCATAATCAAGACTAGAGGAACCGATGTATGAGGAAAGAGGAAAACAGCTAAGCATGCCAAGCTTGGAAAAGATGCAAAATAATGAGCCTTCGTACAGCTTACAAATATCTGAAGGATGTAACCATTGAGGAGAGACAGTAATCAGTCAGGACAAAATGGGCTTGACTTCAAATAACACAAAGGAAGCACGGTTGCGAAATAGTAATAGTTTCAGAAAATGCTTCCTGAGAAGAAAGTGAAACAACAGTTATTTTAAAGCATAGAGCAGCCTATATAGATGAATGTATTAGATCATCTTATGTGGAGCGAGTCACAATCTATATCTCTATACCATGATCCTACTAAGTGGCTGCTGGACAAGGGATAACCAAAGAGCCCTTTACCATTCTTTTTTTGAGGTGAATGACGTTGTCATCTATTCCAAACCAAACTGCATGAAAGGTTTGTATGGAAATAACTATATTGAGTACTAAAACGTTCATTTAAATGAAAATTCTGAAGTGATTACAGCTAATAAACATGCTAGTTCTAACCCTCCAAAGTGATATTATCATTCTGATAGACCATATGGTTTCAGTGTATTTATACTGCAGTGAGCTCTTTGGAGCCTTTTTGCATGTCAGCTGTGACTGAGGAGGTGTCGTGGGGACACACAGCAGGTTTGGGGGGAGGGGGCACCTCCTGGGGGCCTCGGGGTGAGCCACCCACCCCACCCCAAGCCTCACCCACCACTGCCAAATTTAAGGAAATGTTTCCTCAGCTGAAGTCTTCTTTTGTAACCCCAACACCCAAATCAATAATCAAATGTTGGCGCTAATTGGCAACCAATTAAATCAAGCAAAATTCCCTGTGTTGAGACTCTTTTCCCAGCAACGGGAGCAGATGCTTTTCTAGAGGCAGCATTTAATTTACTAAGACCCCCTTCACTTGCTAACAGCACTGAGCTTGATCAAGACCTCCTGTGTCACTGGGAAAGGCACAGCTGCTGTAAGAGTGCCCACAAGTAAACAAGAAATGCTGGTGAATAACACAAAATGTCACTAACTTCCTGCAACATCAGTCCTGTTCTTTAGAGGGACACCAGGAGAACCTCTGCAGAGGAGGGGCACTAAGTATTACTTCTTTATAGGTCACCGAGCTATTAATATTTTTTCCTTTTTCTCACTGTGCCCATGGAGTTATGTCACGAGGCAGAAGTGCAGTCACATTAACCCTACTGCAGTCCTGCCACTGGGTTGAAAATGTGGCCTCTTAGTAATGAATCTTAGAACTGGAGGCAATAGCAGCGCTCTCCACTTCACTGATAGCACTGCTTATCCTGCATTTATAGCTCGTACAAGGACCCTTGACAGGGGAGAGAACCAGGGGAATGTGTCAGCTGCTGCAAAAGGGGGTAGAGGAGCTCCTGACTTTGTAACCTGCAACTCACCAAAACCTTCATGTCTTTTTTCTGCAGCTGAACACACACTTGGAGAGACAAAAGGTCCGTTATTTTTTTTGCCTCTCGAAGCACACATGTGAGACTCATTAATGTTAATTGGATTTATGAATGCCTTTTGAAAGGGGGAGAAACTGTAAAGATTTCTTCCCATTTGCAAGGAAACAATCAAAGGAGTAATTTCTTGTTCGTCTCACTGATGAAGAGATGAGGAAATAATGGATGAGTCACTTTACATTATGATTCAAAATTCTTAAAATAGGAGAGATGAAAACACTGATTTCTCTACGGGTCACATTCATGTAAGGGACTCCTTCTAAGAATCCAATTTGAACCTTCAAGTGTAGTCCTGCTTCTAATTACCCAACTCCAAGAATAAATCATGGTCTCTGAATTGTAATGATACAGATTTGTTGCTATAATTCAATTTGTCAGGTGTAAAATACAAGCGTAATTTCCTCTAACCCCCTCTGTAGCCTTCAAAGAGACACTGAACTTGAGCCATTTGATAATTTATTCCGTATTGTAGCTTTCACATTTACTATGCATAAAACTTCTGACAGATTTTTTTTTTTTTAGAAGGTGATTATATACAGCTCCAGTCACTCTACTGATCGATTTGAAAATAAATCCACGCTCACCTCTTGGCTACAATACAGTCAGCATTAGCCACTGCCCACCTGGCCTGCAGTGACCAGAGCACTCCAAGGCAAGCCCAAAATTTCTCCTGCCTGTTATAGGGGCGAGGAAAAACACACACAATCTTTGCATGCACTGATTTGCTCTACAGGAACTTCTTCAAGGTTAGTCTTCTGCTCAGTCCCAGTCAACTAACTGGAAACTCTTTGTATCAACTAGCCCCCTCTTACAGAAAAGAGAGAGATTCAGCTTTGGCACTGCCTTCCCTCAGAATCATTTCCTCTACATAAATCATAAATCAAGACATTAGAACAATGCCACACCAATTCATTAAACAATGGGTCCAAATATACAGAATGTATATTAAAAAGATGATATATAGGAATATTTATACAAGATAATCTAAAAATACATACAGAAATATATCTATAACATGAACTAAGCATATATCTAAGGCAAACCAAAAAAATCAGCCCATCAGTGTACCAGACCTGTTGTATGAAAAGATGCAAAATACCTGACCAGTTCTCTGTAAATACTTCAACTATGAAAGTATACACTGTCCATACCAGAGTGTGAGAGCTCTGTGGGGTGAAGAAGATAAGCTTGATGGTTTTTTCCTTATTTTCCCCCTCTTTGGAACAACCTCCATCTCCAGAAATGCGGGAGTGCAGCATATAATGCCTTTAGAAAATGCTTGGCTTGAGTTTTCCTTGCCTCTGCATAAAGCTGTTCTAATGGCAACAAATCAATTCCTCCATCAGTTGTGCTCCTGAATACCTTTTAAAAGCCTTTCCAAAATTAAGATTATATACTCCAGCAATTTTTAATATGAAAAAGCGTAATCAATAAAAGACTGCTGATAATGCACATGATTTGTGGAGAGTGAGAGCTAAATATGAATGAGTTTTGGCCAAGTTCCGAGTCTATCATCTTTCCTAATTACAAGTTGGGTCACTGACTATATATGAATCGCATGACTCAGCTCAGGAATCCCTACAAAGAAATCCTAAGTAGATTTAATAGTTGCATTTGATTTATTTGTGACTCAGAGCTGGAACGAGCCCTGTGTTTCAGACCTCTGACAGATGAGGGGCTCCCCAGAGGAAGTCTGTGCAGACACTGCTCCTGCCAGCCAGCCCTTATCCGGGATGAGGGAAGCACCCCAGGGTTCCCAAAAGGCTGGGAGCAGGGCAGTGCATTGACATGCCTCGCTCCCCGAGGAACCTCATCACACGGATGAAATTAAAAGCTGCTCTCCCACAGATCAAACACGGAGTTGTAACCTTGACTAAGGATGGAAGGGACATTTAGTCCTCCACTTTGCTTAAAAGCACAGTCAAAGTAAATTAAGGCCGTTCAGTCAAGTTTTGGGCATCTCCAAGGGTACAGGTGCCACGGTCTCTCTCCCCACCTCTTTCCAGTGCTTGACCACCCTCAATTTTTTTCTTTTTTCCTTGTATCTGATCAGGATTTCCCATCTCTTAACTCGAGCTTGTTGCCTCCTATCACACACCTCCAAGACAAGTCTGACTGACCGAAGATTCTCCAAGTCCATCTGGTTTCCCCATGCAAAAACCAGAGCAAACAAGGCAGACAGGGCCACTGCCCCCATGAATATGATGACAACAAAAGGCAAACCTTTGTTCCATCTTAATATCAGCCACTGTAGTAATTTGTTATCATTTGGTAACTTCACCTTTTCTCTCTATGAAGTACCTTGGGCATTTTTGTTTTCCTTCACATACCCAGCTGCAGTTTCCTTTCAGAAACCAGAGGACTGGAAAACTCCACTTTTCCTTCTTTACTTCTCGGTGTTTTATAAAGCAGGTCCTCTCTGGGCACACCATGGGCCGTTGCCAGCAAAACACTACAGGTACCACGTTCCACCAGACTTCTCTAATTACATTGCCTGACACTTCCATACCCACGAGCACTCAAAGGTGTTTCATAAAGAAACCCTCAAGTATTTCTGACATCCTGTTGGTAGCAAGCTTTTCTTTCTGCTCAACAGGCCGTTGCTATTAAAACTCCACCAACCTTTGGAAGTGGTCCTTTAAGACTGCTTTAATCTCTCCCTAATCTTTAATTCTACCTGATATTTCATGAAAATTCATTTATTTGCCAAACAAACAGGTGTCGGATGATTTATCCATTCATTTGCACAGAAGAAGGACAAGCGAATATTGGGTATTCTCCCTCGTGAAATATTTTCCTTAAAACTAATCAGAAAAAAAAAATCAATATTACTTTTAGAAATATCAATGCAAAGAAGCAAAAAAACCCCATTTATTCAGCTGTATGTTGCACTGCTACCCCCAGAGCACTCTCAAGCATTAACTATATTTTAAGAACATTTCATAAGTAAGCAGTATAAAAGATATTTTGTTTTAAAAAAGGCTGCTAACAACCTTGCTTTATTTGTATAAACAGTTGTTTACTGCTCATGTAAAAGAGCATAATGTTCTTTATGCAATTACATGAAGTTTCCAGAGTCTCACTTTTAAGCAAACCTAAAAACTTTTTTTCACAATTAAGAACATTTTGTGAAAACAGAGTACTTAAAAAAAAAAAGAAAAACAAACAAACAAATCAACATGGAGAGTATAACCACAGTGTGCTATGGCAAGTATATAAGAAGCCAGCCTATTTATACCACTTCTTTACTTTGTCCTTTTTTTTTTTTTAAATTCAGAAACCAAACCAAATGAGCGTTCAACCTCTAGATAAACATTTTCCTGTGTTATGCAAAACGGGGAAGAGATTTTGAGTTAACAGAATGGGGAAATCATTCTTGGTGTTTCCTTTGAGCTTCCTGTTTTCTCAGTATTAACGTTTAGGGGTATAAAAACAAGTTAACCAAACACATATGAAAAATAAGACATATATGTAATAAATAAAATAATTGCATAAAAATGCTATATAACTACATAATGTAAAATTTACCTTTGCTGATTATTTGGAGTCTCTTGGTCCAGAGAAGTTTATTGCTGCAGTCACAAGTACACTCTCCCCCAGCCAACTACTCCTTGCCCACCGGGAGCAGGAGGCAGAGAGCCATCCCAGAGCCACCATCCCCGTGCAGCTCAGGTCACCTCCCCGTCCTCCCTGCCCACATCTCCCAGGCACTACTCATCACCACCCTCCACTCCCTCCCAGCACCACCAGCATTGAGGTTTCCAAGGAAGGAAGACCAAACATGCCGTATGATTAAACATCTTAAGGCAAACTTCCCTAAATAACGATCCATTTCAATAATGACTAGCCTAAAAAAAAATACAGGCTTTTTGCTTTATGGATTTATGCTCAAGTTGTTACATGGACTGTAACAAACTTTTTCTTTCTTTGCTTTTTTAACTCAGTTACAGCCTTACAGGTCTCAGATCATAAAATCAGAACAGTTTGGGCTGCAAGCGACTTAAAAGTTCATTTAGTTCCAACCCCCGTGCCATGGGCAGGGACAACTACCCTGATTTTTTTATTTGCTGTGGAAGTATGTTACCAGTCAGATGGAAAGGAAGCAGCTTTCCCAGTCCAGAAATTCATTTCTAGAAGGCAAAGAGGCAAATTCTAGTGGATGGTTTGCAGGACCAAGAAAACCATCTGACCAAGACTTGGCCAGTGTAAGCAATCTGTACACTGGCTGTGACAAATCTTGCAAGCTGAATATTTGAGTTCAGCTGTCCCAGAGGAGGTAGCCTGATCACTTGTTATTTGGGGAAAGAAGCCTCTCTAAAAATATCGTTTTCACACACACAAAAAAAACCCATTTTAAAGAGATGCAAATCATCATGGTCAGACAAAAAGCCTGACGAGTCCTAAATCATTTGCACAAACCAAGAATATAGATGAGCTTCTAAAAACAAACAAACAAAAAAAACCCTCGTTCGGTTTCTCAACCCAAATCTCAACATTTTTCAAGACATTTCAAGAATTTTACAACAAATCCCTGTTCCTTATCATATGCAGTGGGGGGAGCAATGCCAGGTGGGGAGATCAGGAGATCATCCTCTAGGCCTTATTTGTGGATTTGTTCTTACAGCTGTGGAGGAAGAGTCTGCATTCTCTTTCTCACACCACTGGCTGTATGGCTACCACCATTTAAAATTCCATATTGAAAATACTTGGAAATTTAATCTCTGAATTAATTAAATTTAAAAAAAATATATTAAAAAAAATGTAGTCCACAGGAATTCATGTTCACACACAACTCAGAGGCTTCAGAACAAACATCCTCTGCCAAGGGAAAAATGAAACCCTCTGCCCAATCTGTACCTCTGCCATGGCCAGTCCTCAGAGGAAGGGAATTGTAAACATATTTAAACAAAATAAATTAATTACACTATGAGTTAAAAATTCCTCTTTCCTGATGCCTTCAGGCAGTTTTTTATCTCCATTGAACAAACAAGGTTAAACATGACAAATATTGTGCCTCCTTGTGAGTAAATGTTGTTTTGTTTGCTTTGGGCTTTTATAAACAACAGTAAGTCACAGCTCATCGTACAACAGTCTCTCAAGAAGATGGAGGAAAAACATTTGTTCTTGGTCCAAAAATGTGTGGAAAAATAAAAGGGTCTGACTAGTATTTGTTTATAAGGGACTGGCCAGATAGCTGAATTAGGAAGGCTCACTCCCTCTCCCATGTTTACATTTGAATCACAAGTGAGCAAACAAAATAAAAAACTCATGTTCCACCACCAACAGGCAGCATTAAAAGAAACTGGCTTATAAATAATTACTAATTTTATTAAGATACTCAATAATAGAAAACGCTCTGGGGATTGACTTTGTGGGATTATTTTAGCTCATCCCTACATTTCAAGATCAATCTATTCAATGGCTTTGATTTTTGCAGAGATTAATTGTTCCTGTTGGCATGGCTAAATGCCGTTCAACAAAGGAAACATTTCAATTGTCACCAGTCAGGGGCATCCAAGATCTTGCAGCTACTTAGTCAAGTCCTACACCAAAACCCAACGGGCTGAACTAAAAGGCCACTCACTACTCAGTGTCCTCCAGTCCGCTACTCAGAGTTAACAAGTTTTTCAGCAGTGAATCCCTCCTGATAGGAAGGTCAAAAAACCCATATTTGTTCCCAGAGCTCACAAGGAAGGCAAGACCTTTAGGACTGCAACCTGCACCTTGAAAAGCTGTAGTAAGTTTAATGACTTCAAAAATATCTGTGGTTTTGAAAACACAGAAGCCAACTTGCTGTTTTCCACTTAGCAGCACGGTAAAGCAACGTATTAGCAATGCTGTTTTCCAAGCGTGAGCAACGTGTTAAAATTAATGTTGTTGTATCTCTGAGCTAAGAGATTGCTACAGATATTTGCGTCAGAAAATATTCAAGGCAAAGGCTCTCCTCAGACTTACTCTTAAAGGCCTTGAGCTTAAAAAAAACTAAACAAGTGTACTAATTTAACCGTGGTAATAGTCTAATTACATTCAACAGAATACCGACGTGTTTGAAGCTTACCATGCATTTAATAAGCTTTTACAGTACAAAAGTCTGCCTCGGTAATAGCTCTGAAGCACAAGCTGCCCCAGTTTCAATCTACTGCGTGTTGGACTCCAGCTCCTGCCATTTTTTGGGCCGGACGATGGACTCATACGGAGTCTGATGGACATGAGAGTGCTGCCTCTTCCTGCACGAGGCTCGAATTGCTCTAGAAACGCCCTTGAACTATGATAGCTCCCCATCTGCTCAGCTCACCCAAACAACCCCTCTGCTTCTGCCTTGAATCAGGACTCACACAGCCAGCCTCAAAAAAACCCAAAAAGACAACAAACCAAGTGGCTTGAGTTCATACAAATGAACTCCAGAAGCAGAACACAGTTATGATTTTCTTGTTCCTCACGCTTTACCAGTCTATTTCGTTTCCTTCTGAATGGTTGGTTTTCAATCATGATTTAAGTGGCGCTTATTAATTATTAAAATTAAATTAGGTAGACTTTATTTTATCAGTTTAATATTTTAATGAGTTAGGGCTGTTCGGCTTCTCTCACAGAAAAGATGTGCATATTTTCAAGTTTCAAACTTGGGTCAAAAAAGACATTAGCAAATCCACAGAGAACAAAAACACTGATGAAAAAAATAGGTGATTTTTTTCACCCTTAACCAATACAACTCCAGCCTAACAACTCTACCCTACAAACTCTGCAACACTAAAGTACATTCCCACAGTTCTATTAAACTCTGCATGTATAAGATATAATTTTTCAATTGCCCAGCTACTGGCAATATATGATAAGGCAAACAGAATTGCACGACCTGTTTTTACCAGTATTTAAAATAAACCCATGATAAATATTGTTTAATTTATATATGTGCTAGATGGCTTGAAATCAGTGGACACTTACCCTGATCATGCAAAGTTACAACTGCAGTCTTCATCAGGAAAGCTGTTTTACAGGTAGTTTACTGCTTTCTTCCTGTAGTAGAGTATTGACATTTGTAATAGGAATTCGCATAAAATACTTTTTTTTTTTTATGTCCACCCCAACGTATTTACTTCAGTTGACATGGAAATACAAAAATATTCTACAACATTTAAAAGAGCTAAAGACAACAGACAGCCTGAACAACAGATGGCACATTCAGAAGACACTTGCATGTCAGCATTTGAACTCCATGGAGTTTTCATAAGAGTAGAAGCATGCCTTAGGACTTCTTTTAGAAGTTTTATAGATATATATATATATTCTACCCCAGAATCCCCCTGCGTACATATTTTTAACCAAAGTATAAACCTACACATAGATGTATATACAGAGGTCACTGCTAGACACAATAATAGATTCTGGTGTTTGGTACATTTGGTCCTTTAACCAACCACTTACCAAGGAATTTTTATCTTCCCTACTTTTGATCTGTACCAACAAGACACTTCAAACTAGAATTACAGTAGCAATTTACGACGCAGAGAGGTCTAAACCCCCTTGGCCAAGTGACAGCACCTTCCTCGTTCGGATCACCAACAGAGAAAATGTGTTTGTGCAGTTAAAAGAGGTGAAGGAGCCCAACACGGCCTCTTCTCCACCACTGTAAATCTCAATACAGGCACAGAACCACTCACAGTAGTGCAACATCTCAGGGTGAAACAGCAGGAATTCACCCACCAGCCCTGTACCAGCTACTCAGGAGACCAAACAAAGAGTCAGTTCTCTCTTGCTGACCAGCCAAAGATTGTACTTATTAACTAGGATAATACCTTAAAATGGTTTGGTTGATAACCTGAAAGACATTTTAAGGATTTAGAAAAATCACCTGTGGTGACTCCAAACAACTGATTTCTCTCTCCGGAGAGCTATTTTTTCACACAAGTTTCAATACTTTTTGAGATTATAAACTGCAAGACAGCAGCCACAGCAAGGAAGATAAATTACAAAGAAAGACTACTGTAATTTGGCGTCAATAGCATAAGGCTGGAAAAAAAATAACACAGTAAGTGCATTAGAAGTTCAGGAGATCTATGGGCAAAACAAAGAGCTTGTAGCAAACAAACTTCTATAAAATGCTCCTGCTAAAAAGAACAGCCTTGGGAAAAAGCTTCCAAGTCACCAAGTATGAACCCTGACAAGAAATGGCCAACCAATCAGGCCAATATTAATTGATTAAAACACCAAGGCACACATAAAAATGCAGAAAGAGCCTTAGAAGTACTGACCCACATGGTAAGTTTTGACTTTCTTGTTCATAAAACACCTGCAACACGAAGACACGACAGTAGCTGGTTCACTTAGACAGCACACCAACAAAATTCCCCTTCCAAAGAGATGCCACGGAGCCTTCCAACAGCAGATTAACTACCTTTATGAGACTGTGCATATCTGAGGGATATTTCAGACAGCACAAACTGCAGTGGGAGAGGACAAAGTCTTATCCAACAGCCCAAATACCACTAATTTCTTTTAACCATCCCTTTTCTGAAGTAACTTTGAGGTTTTGAGGCTGTTCTTCCACAAGTGCTAAGCCCATTTCCCATCAGTTCATTGCTCATATTTATCTTCCTGATAAGGAGCAGCAGATTACAGTTGGGTAAGGGGGCCCTACCCAAACAGTTACCCAATGGGAGAGCACAGACACTGGGTACTGTGCAAAGCTGGGCTATCAGATATCCAGAAGTGTATGTAAATACACATTCCTTCATTTCCCACCACCATCTCACTAAAGGTTCATTCACAGGTATTTTTTTTCTTATTTAATTTAAAAAGTTTTTACAGTAACCTATTTTCACAACTAACCTAAGTCCAGCCTTTCCTTTGTCCCTAAGTCCAGCCTTCCCTTTGCTCCCTCTTGTGCTCTTCACTCTGAGCTCAGGTTTTCCCAATACGTCTTCCCTTGAGGAACAGAACTGTGGCCTTCCCATTCTCACTTCACATCTTTATCCCTCAGCCACTTCTCTCCATCATCCAAATAAGCCCATCTCAAAGCCATTACAGATATTTATGCCTTAGAGAAAGGCCATGCCTAGAAACCAAGCAATAGAAACAGTTTTATTCCATCTTATCTACCAAAAAGTAACTCTCTGATGTTCTCCACTGAGAAAGACTTTTATAGAAGGACAAAGCTTTATTCTTCGTGTCCCCTACCAGGTGAGAAAAGGTTTGTAACTCTTTCTTCCCGTTACCTTCTGGGAGTTTTGAAGGCAAACTTCATAAAGCTTTAAATGACTAACTCAGCGTGAAACAGGACACAGAGAGAGGACAGAAATGTAAGGGAAAATGTTTTTCAGTGACCTCTCTTGAAGAGCAGGGCAGAAAAAGATGAGTTTCAGGTGAATGGCAGGTCACTCCAGAAGAGGACAGTAGCCAAAAGGTCCAAGGAGCTTCCTCCCTTGAAACCTAATCAGCTCCAAGTTTGAAGATACACCATATAAAATCATCTTGAAAGCACAACTTTACCATTTGACTGGAACCAGCACTTTCCTACTTGCTGTGAAATTCTACTGTAGCATATATCTTCATTTCTAGACAGAGTGTGGTGGCAGAACTCTGAAAGAGAACCAAAGCTTAACAAATACAAGTTTTTCACAGCAGTAATTCTACCATGTACGAGGAGAGGTTGTTTTCAGGTTCTCAGTTTACAAGGAAGCAGTGATTTTAGGAAGTTTGGAGCATGAAGATGAAGAGACAATGAATACTTTAAAGCAAAATAGGAAAATATGCCTGAGTCAGAGCAGCTCAAAATTTCTGATTTTTAGCTTCACAAATTGCTGTTTCTCCCAGTCTTATCCTAGGATGGAAGACACCAAGAGTACACTAAAAGTCTGTGTTCTTACTGGAACTTCTAAAGACATACTCTACTTTGTATTAACAAATATTTTCATCCTTTTAAGTCTGGAAGTTTGTTGTGGAAGTGACTGATCCCCTGAAACGATGCAACATCTGATCTACCCACTGAAAGGGACTGACTTGTCCTCCAGTGCCTCAGAACTATCTCTGAGCTACAGAAATCACCCTTTATTCCAAACCAGCAGTATCTTTAGCCTAAACAGAAATAAAAGCCTTGATGTCTACACCTATATCATTTATTCTGTAGTGAAAGATTTCATTTTGCTGTCCACAGAACCAACATCTTCCTTTTAAACTCAAGCAGGAACTTTGTCACTTACACTACTCACAGCCCACACATAAATTTTGTGGCCACTAATGTTTTCACCAGTAAATAAATCAATCAGGAATACTGAGAATACAGGGCTGCTTTTTTGCCACAAGAAAAAAAAAAAATGCTGCTGGAGCAGAACCCATTATGAACTGCAAGATAATACACAGTCCAAAAGTTACATCAGAGCATTCTCAGTCCTGCCAAATGCATCCTTACTGAAATTGTTCAGTGGAAAGAAGGTGATGCATCATGCAATTATTTGAAGTGTACCAAATATTTCTACAGTAGGTCTTGGTTTTGCAACTGTAACAGTAAAATGTTACACACATATTGCCATCTCATGGATACTACAACACTTGTTTAAAATTTCAAGAAGGCAATCCCTAACAGAAAAAATATGCAGAATCCACAGCAAGTAAAATCGTAAAGATTCACAATGTGAAAGCAGGAATTCACATTTGAAACAGTCCAAAAATCTGCCTCAGATTCTCTCGTAGTAGTTACTATTTTTATGACTTGGCTCAGACTTGCTTTAATCTCTTTATTTAGGGAGAAGCTGCAAGCTTGCCAACTCTAGCAAACGTTAAGTACTTTAGTAAATTCCCCATCAATATAGGTCTTGCATTCGAGGGAACAAGGATGTGGTAAATTCTGCTCCATCTCCTCCTAAGGGGATTTGGGAGTAAGGCAGTGATGGGAGAGATAAACAACGTGGCTAAGCCCCTCTTTCAGCTCCATCCTCCTCTCCAGACATCTGTCCACACTTTGTTGTGCCGTGATTGAGATGTTACGTGATGCAGCTCGCCCAGCCTGCTGTTATCCTACATCCCTTTTATCTGAGCAAGCAGGAGAGCACATGTATTGCCAATGCTACTGCATCGTCACTCTTCCATTAAAGTTCAGTAACAGCACGAAGCGAGTCCAAGCAAGTCAGCAAAACCATCGGAAACCCAATAGATGTCAAGATATCTGAGTATGGAGGATGCATACAGAAACAGTTCGAGCAGCCTGAGCACATTTTCCGGAGCACCTAGTCAAACCCCGAGGTTTCCTTTTAAAAAAACTTGGCAGCCAACAAACAAAAACCCGTACCATTTCTGAAGCTGTGCTCGAGCAAACGCATCTCTCTACCCAAAGGGCTCGGACAAGCAAGTAAACAAGTTTCGGGTCCTTCCCGCACTTCCCCGGGCAGGACCTCCGGCTGTCCCCGCACCGGGGCGACACGGCGGGGAGTCACGGAGAGGGACACGGCAAGGAGTCCCCCCGCCGAGGGACGCCCTGAGCCGAGCGGCGGCCGCCTCTCCGCGACCTCCCCGGGCTGCGGAGCCCCGGCCCTGCAGCTCCCCGCCCAGAAGGGTCCGCGGGCTCTCCCTCCGCTGGCAGCCCCAACCCTGGCAGCTCTGCGGGGACATCCCGCACCTGCCCCGGGGAGGCGGCGGGCGGGAGCCCAGGGCACCGCGTCCCCGCCGCGGCAAAGCCGGGGCGGGCGGCCCCCCGGCTCCCCGCTAGCCCGAGCCGCCGCTGTGAGGAGGAGGAGGAGGATGGAAGGGGGAGGCAAGGGAAGAAGGCCATTACCAGAGTTTTGTTCCCGTTCTTGCTGAGGGGGCCGCGGAAAACTCCCTTGATGTTGCGAAAGTGCCCGTTGCTGAGGTGCGCGGAGCTGATGACAATGTAGTAGCACTCCATGGGGCCGGGGCCGCCTCCTCAGGCCGGGCTCGGCGGGGCCGGGCGGGGAGGGCCGGGGCCGGCGCTGCCGGGGCCGGCGGCGGGGCGGGGGGTGCGGCCCCTCAGGCGCGGCGCGGCCGCGGGAGGAGGATGCGCGGCGGGGCGGCCGCGGCGGAGCCGAGCGAGCTGCCGCCGCCGCTGGCAGGCATAGTGCTATTATAGCGAGCAGCCTTGCCGGTCGGCTGCACTGAGCCAATGGCAGGGAGCCACTGGGCTGGTACCGAGCGCTGTCAGAGGAGGACATCTGTCACACGCCGCCTCCACCGCCACCCACCGCCCCACGCCCCGCTGCCCCCGCCGCGGACGGGCCGGCGGCAGGTAAAGGGGGGACGGGCGGGGCGAGAGGGCAGAGCCGGCACCCCAATCCAGCGAGCCCCGAAGGTGGGGTGTGCCCTCCTTTTTCCGGGGGTGGGGACGACGACGAGTGTGGTTTTCCTCCGGGATTGGGGAGGAGGGGGGACATGGAGAGATGCCGGCGGTGCGACGCCCCCAGCCCAGCGGTCCTGCCCCTCCTATCCCCCCCTCCTCCTCCGAGCTGCCCCCGCGCCCTTTTCGTTTTTTTTTTTTTTCATTCCATATTGCTCCAACACCTAACTCACAGGCACCTCCACCTGCCCGGGGCGGAGCAGCCCCCTCGGTCCCCGGGACCGACGGATCGCCGTCTCCGCCCGCCGCTCTCGGCTCCACCGGCCCGTGAGGGCGCAATTGGTTGAAATCGGTCATTTCTCATCCCCGCTCGGGGCAAGCTCCATCCCGCCCTTGGCTGGGCTGCGGCGGCCGCAGCCCATCATCCTCACCGCATCCCGCCCGACGAAGCTGCAGGATCAGAAGCGGGCTGGCAAAACTTCTGGGTCACGGCATCGGGAAGCGCTGGGGCTGCATCCCCCCCTTCCCGGGGTGTCCTCATCCCTCCTCCTGGGGTGCTGCATCCCCCCTGGGGCGCCCGCGTCCCCCCCCCGCGGTTACTCACGGCGCTCCCGGCCCGGAGGCGGCTCTGCCCGCCCGGCCTCGCAGGGCCTGGGCGGCTGTAGAGAAAAGGAGACCCACCAAGGTTTCTTGCAGGCTCTGGAGCTGCCTCTGCGATCCTCACCCTCAGCCTTAACGCCCGTATAATGCACTCGCTCCGTTCTGTAAAGCCCCCAGCAAAGTGTGGATTAAAAACCATTAGGTACATCAGCATGAGGCAGCTATAGCATACCCGTGCTCCTGCACCAGCACAAGTGTTGCTTTCTTTTTGCAGCTCACAGATCGGAGCTCGCTGCCAGGACCAGAATTTGTCACAGCATAAGACGTGCTCAAGAAAAAAAGATGCTCAAGTGTGGTTTGTTGTTTCTGCTGTTTGTTTTTTTTTTTGTTTGTTTTGGGGTGGGTTGGTTTTTTTTTCCCCATAACGTATCTATGATTTGCAGCTTTATCATGTAAGGCGTGAAACACTCTTATAGCTGCCTCATCTCCCACATGCTTTATCTTTATTCTAGATTGTAAAAATCAAGATTGATGGGGTGAAATTCCAGTGCCAAAAGAGGGAACACCTTAGAAAAGATGCCCAGAACCATGATGTAACATCTGAAAATGTCTTTTAGTCAGCAATTACTCCTGGCAACGTAAACCCACCATCCTATCTATCATCTTGCCCTCCAAAATAAAGGAAATGCTGCCAGAAAATTTGGGATGGGGGACACACACGAACATTTTCCTGGCAGAAATTACTCTCTCTTGATGAAGGAAGACAGTTTTTGAGAGGTGCCTTCTTCTGATAAGCATTTCCTATCATTATTTCCCTTTGTATACAGTGAATTGTAAATTTTGACAGCTGTCACTCATCTCCTTCAGCATTTTCAGTACTTAGGAAGGAATTACGGAAATGGCGACAGTGGAAAGTTTTGACAGCTGAGACACAGGTGAGAGATCAGAATTTGCTGTTCTTGTTACAGCCAAAAGAAAAAGCGTGATAATGTAAACGCACAATAATACTATTTTTGTGGCTATGAGGGTGTACGGGTGCATCTAGAAATAACCAGCAATCTTATTCCCATGTAAAAATGAAGTCAATATAGTAAAATCTGATAAATTTAACAACACAGCACACTGAAGGCCTGGTTCCTATTTCAGACAGTATGCCAGGTATTGTTCTCTCTTAAAAAGTGTCAGAATTTAAGGTAGCATAGACTAATGAAAACTCATAAAATTATTATGCGTGAAATATTATTATGCAAGAAATAAAATTAGGCAACCCTTCTCTGTGAATAAATATATTCCAACTTGGACTAGAAAAATTTTTTCCACCTTCCAAATATAACATTACTGATACGTGAGGACCCTTCTGCCTAGGAGTGAAACTCCACATATACACCATCTCAAAGAGCTGGAATCTTTTTCTCTGAAATCCTTGCATTGCCACACCGCTGACGTTTTGTCACACCTGCCACAGCCATGCCTGGGCACTTTCAGGGTTGTACAGCTGCTCTCTGGCCTTTCAGAGGTGTGCAGGCACTGCTTACATGCTCTTTTTAGAGTCCAAGAGCTTGGGAACATGTTATTGTAGCAACAGAGACATTATCTGCTCCTGTAGCTCAAGTTTTAAAGGCTCAACCTACTCTGTAACAAAAACGAGTGACTGAAACAGCTGTAAAAGCTGTTAAGGATTCTGCTTATGAAGATTATTGTCCTTCTCTATTAAGGGAAGAAAAACCCCAACAGCTAAAGACCACTTGATTCCTCCAAAGCACTCAATAAATAAATGATTAATAGTACTTAATAGCACCTAACATGCAAAATATGCATTTTCTACTCCTACCTCTTTACTTTTTTGGCTGATTTTCTCTGATACTTTGCTATCTTAATCCTTCTCTGAAGTTTTCCTGCCTCATTCTGTTTCTCTGTTATGATCACATGGGCTCAAGATACTGTTTCCTTCCCTAATCTTTTATCTGTAATAAATAGCTAATTTCATCAATCCCTGAACCCCATGGATCCTACATACCATTAGTCTTACCTATTTCAGTCTCTATCCTGCTCCCCTGGGTAAACAATCTGGGGTTTCAGCTGTGTGTATTATTGTTTATTCAAATCTCTGACTAATAATAACAACAACAACAACCAGTGCTGCTTATTTACTCCTTCTCTTATTCTCCCTGATACTTCCTACTTGGAAGAAATCTCCTAGGAGTTGTTCCTGTATACAACTGCAAATACTAACTCAAGAAACAGGTTATGGATCTGAGAGACTTTCTGGAAAACTTCTGAACTAGAAGCTGAACAAATTACACTAATTCACATTTATTGCACTGTTTCTCCACTTTTGACAACACTCAGTATTTTGTATTCTAATATTTAATAATATTAATCATTCAAGGAATAGCCCTGGCATAACCCAGGAAAAAAAAATTCTACTTCATAAACAATCCCCTTTTGCTTAACAGTCTTTAAAGCATGACACAGAGTACGTGTTTCCAAGCAAACATATCCTGAGAAATCATTCACACTCTACTGAAACATTTCCATCAAGGATAGAAGGGAGTGTCTGCGCTGTAAGTCACAAGAAACTCAATTAAGCTCCCAAAACAATTCTTATTGAATTCAACAAAATTCAGTTTATCCTAAGAATATCTTCCTTAAGAAATCTGCTGTCTGCAACACACCTTTTTACCATCTCCTGCCCTTTTAGTCTCCTTGTATTTATCTTTTTTTTTTTCCCTTTTCATTTAGCCTTGGATATTTTGCCCCTGTTTTCGATGTCTATCATCCTTGCATTAAGGGGAAGGAAAACCAGGAGTATCCTATGTACCTTTTAAAGGTCATTATGGTGTAATACACATTATCCACTATATTACAACTGCATTCATTCATCAGCTATGGGGGTGGCACAGCTAGAAAAAGGGGAAACTGGGACAGCCTGGTAGCCTAGTTCCTCAGCACATCCCTCATTGGACGTGAAGAGTATCAGAGTGGGTTCCCTGTTCCAGCACTTGAGCTGAGTGGAGTGCTGGTATCATAGAGCTGAGGGAAGGCAATAGTGACAAAGCCCTGCAGCGTGCAGGCAAATCGTGGGCTGTAGCCTGCAGCCCTCAACATTTTGTCACGGCAAGAGGACTGTCAAGGCTTCAACTAGTATTTCTGCTCCATCTCAAAAGCAGCAACAAAGATTTATTGAAACATACTCTATTTTTTTTCTTAGCTTTGCTCACTCAGCGTTCCAAAGCACATAATTTTATACCACGGCTTGATCAGAACAGCTCCAGAAGAAACTGTCCGGCAAGAATTGCCCTCTCCCTCTTTTCACATATCCACATAGCACCTACATCTAGCACACATTCCTGTGTTAAGAAATGCAAATAACACTTCTTTGCCACTTCTCCTTCAGATTAGCAAACTACCACTGTCTGATTTAGGATACTATTGGGAAAAACTTTCTGTTGTCATTGAATCAAATACACTGTTCTCTGTATCTACCCTTCTTAATGTTTATGCTGCATAATTTCCCCAACAACTCATGCATGCTACATTTCTTTTTTCTACCCTAGTCCTTTCCTAACAAAAACACAAAGCAACCAAAAATTTCAAATAAACTCACTAATGACACATTGAATATGAGGCAACATCAACAAGTTAATGATGTACCACAAAGCATTAACTAGCATGAGAAAAAGGCCAGAAAACACCTGATGATCCAGCCAAGGCAAAAGAACCCTCTGCAAAAGCAACTCTTGCCCCTTTCAAACACTGAAAATGCAACACATTCTGCTATGTTAAACGCTGCCTTAGGAGCCCCTATCACACGGAGTGGCTCTACATGGAAAGAAAATGGAGCCAGCAACTGGTAAGTGAATCTCCAGAACAGTCTGTGATGGAATTACAGTTTTCCAATATCCATTCAAACCAAACACCCAAGTCAAAACCAAACAGAATAAGTGAAATGACATCATGAAAAATCATAAGAAAAAACGTGGGTCTTATTATCTCAAAGACAATGCCTCCATCTCTAGTGGAAGATGTCCCTGCCTGGAGGTGGGGTATCTTTAAATGGTCTTCTTTAGGTGCTCTTTGAGGTCCCTTCCAACCCAAACCATTCAATGACTTTTTTAAGAATGACTGCTATAGAAAATCCTCCTCAGCTTCACTTCTCTTAACAACATAGCAAAACAGTACAAGGAACAATCTTTCAGTGACAACACAAAAGAACACAGTAAAAAAAAAATACACCATTTCATAAATCAAAAAGCAAGAGAAGAAAGACCACGGAATGGGTGCCCTTGCACAGAGCCACCAACTCCCCAAATCCAGGAGACACGTTACATAGCTAGCACTGCATTAAAGCCAACAACACATGAACTCCATAAACAATATCCAAAGAGATGTCAAGCAGCCATTCAGTGTCTGGTACTTTTCTGGAAAGGGAGCTGACGACATAATGAGCGCCACGTTTTCATTTCTACCAATTAAATGTTTCTACTTAATTTTGTCCCATCAAAACTTGCTTTGTTAAAGAATATAACACTCAAAGATACTTAATAAGGTAGATGAGGCATTAAGAGAAAACCTGATAAACAGAAGCAAATGCATGAATAAATAGGAAAACACTACATTTTGAGATCCATGATAGCAGATGAGTTGTGGCCATTTATGAGAAATAGATTATTTTCCTTGTCCACACAACTTTTTCAAGAGTTAAAAGATCTGGAGTCTAAAGAATTGATTTAAAGCCCTGCACAGTCAATAAAAAACCTCACCTTCAGTGAGCTTGGGCTCATTTACTGAAGCAGAAGATATTTCCATAGGAAGAAGTCCTGAAGTTCATGCCAGGACTTGGCGTTAGCTCTAAACTTTTCCACTGAGTGGTGGCAATGAGATCAAGAAGTTCAGGAGAACTGGTAGCAGAACTCAGAGCAGCACCAGTATTCACTCATTCATTATTGATTCATTCCATCTCTCCCTCTGTGCCCACATGGATTTCTCTGTGTGCGGGAACACGTATCCCCACCCTACGTGTACAGGTGCCACACTGGACATGTGATGTCACACTGATGAAAGAATGAACAGAACAGTTTCTGAAAATCTTTCAAGGGATGGAAACCAAACATTTAAAACTTTTTTTTTTTTTAAGGGATGACCTCTAAAATTAATCTTAAACACAGTTTGCTGCTTTAGTGATCAGTTCAACAGCATAATTTTCTCCATTTCTCCTTGTAAGAGCTGAACAGAGTTAGGGTGAGATGAATGACAGGTCAGAAAGTAGTACTATTTATTCCTGAATGAGTAAACATAAATTAGAGACCAGCTGGAGAAAAAAAGCCTCCAGTGATTAATATTATAATATATTTCATTGAGTTCAACATACGACATGCTATGATGTCCTCTTTTTTCATGTGATCTCTGATAGTCACAGAAAAGAATGGAAATGAAATTAAAAATGATGTGTTTACTTTCCCAACGTTACACATTTCAGTGAGATCCATTTTTCAGAATGGAAATATTTGGCATCATCTGAAAATCAACTCCCTTTACAATATTTATGGTTACGACCTCCCAGCTTAAGACACCATAAATCACATCAGACATTAACTGGCTCACATTCACAGGGCACTTGTTCTAACAGTACCAAAACACAGTGGGATATTAAGCACACGCTGGGGAAGGATATTTCCAATATTGTCTAATACAAGGCTTTGGCATGTACAGTTTAGATGGTACCACTTGCACCGGTGCTTATATAGGAACAGGTAATAGTTATACACGTGTGTAATCACAGAGTTTGTTCAGACTTTCAGCAGCAGTGACGCTGGTGACAGCAGGGACTGGCAGCCAGTGACAGGACCTGAGGAAACGGCCTGGACCTGTGTCAGGGGAGGTTCAGGCTGGGTATTAGGAAAAGGTTCTTCACCCAAAGCGTGGCTGGGCACTGGAACAGGCTCCCTGGGGACGTGGTCACAGTGCCAAGCCTGTCGGAGTTCAAGAGGCGTTTGGACAACACTCTCATGCACGTGGTGGGATTCTTGGGGCTGTTGTATGCAGAGTTGGACTTTGATGACCCCAGTGTGTTCCTTCCAGCTCAGGGTACTCTGTGATCCCTTAGGCAGTCCCAGCTTTACCTCGTGGCCCTGGGGCATCAGAGTACACACCACACGTTGGAACAGCATCACAAGACTTGCTTCGGAAAATGCAACAAGATGCTGAGGCTGTCACAGCCTTATGTTTACACTGGCTTAGTGTTCTGCACCCAGTTTCTGCCTCCTGATTTTATCTCAATACACCTCTATGGGTTAATTTAGCTTTTTTTACAGTACACCTTAAAATGGCTATAGAATTTGCAGGAATGTATATGAGCTACACAATGATAATTTTAAAACCACACAATTTTTACTAAATTTTAAATACTGGTAGATACATGTAGTACAGTAATAGTCTTGAGATACTTATTATGGTCCTCCTGAATGATGCTTGACACTATCACTGTCTGAAAGGCCCTGTCTATTCATTAGAAAAATTTATTTTTTTTCCCTGCATAACTAATGACTTACCAATGTGTCTGCTGTAGTGAAAGAACATAATTACAAATAAGCACATTAAAATACTATCAAAAGAATTTAATCCAACTTTCAAAATATTAATAACTTGCGTGCTTAATTAAAGATAACCATATCAAAATAGCCTTGAGTACATTATAGATTACTAGGCTGAAAACAAACCATTGAAAGGAATCAAGTCAGCATTGCTCTAAAAATAGGGAGGATTGCCAAAGCCCAGCATATCTCTTTTGGCATTTTGACAATTAAAAAATGTTTACATAATTCATTTAATTAAGTAAAAATTTACTCATTAGCTCAAGCTATATAAATCATGCTAAGTTTTACCAAATGTACCCTGACTATCTCTAAAACCTGTGTAATCAGAAGACAAGGCAAAATACTATTAATAGCAACATCAAGACGACTGCCATGGGTAAGCTACAAATTGGTGCCCAGGCAGCAACACGAGCAGTTGTTTCTTCATCCAGTTTTTGAGCTGCCTTGGAGTCATATTGCTCCTCTATTGCTGAACTCTGAATTAAAAATCCTTGTCTCCAAGATGGGAGGATGAAGTACCGTTACTATTAATGACCATGTGTTAACTTAAATAAATTAGGACTGAATTTTAATTATTATTAGAGTGGAAAAAGGTAGTTGCAAGATTTTTCTGCTCTACAGCTATGCTCACATCACCCTGTAGATCAACGATTCTTTGTGAAAATTACATGGATAGGGTCATCAAAAATAAACCTCTAGTTTTAAAGGACCATCTTCCACTTTTCTCTTTGCATAATCATGGCACAATCTATGCATGCATTTATATTTATATATAGTTAGTTAGAAGCTTAATTTTTTACTTTCATTGTTGCTGTCTACACTCCAATGTCACTTGACATACTTCTGTAAATGCATTTTTTCCACCCAAACCTGAATTTAATACAGGATATCCATTGTCTAGACCTACACTCAAAATAATGTATATTTGCTTTTACAGAATTTCAATGACACCTCCTAAATATATTAAATTACCCTTGAACTAACCTTAACATTGGTATTCCCATTAGAACCAATGATCCTAATGCATTTGAAAGGCATGAAGTTAAGAGGAAAAGTAAGTATAAAATGTTTTAAAAGTCAAACCAAAACTCAGCTATTCCCTGGGAACCAACATGCTGCAGTCTTTACAGGAAAATGCATTTACTGTAAAACAAAAATATCAAAACCAAAAAAAAACATGCAGAAAGAAAAAAAAAAATCTGTGCAGGATTTCTTACCACTCTGGAAGAAATCAGTTTATGTTTAAACTTGCTGATCTTGAGTTAGTTTGAAAACAAGGCAGCAAAAACAGCAAAACTCCAAACAAACAAACCACCCTCTACTATTTGTTTTGAAGCAGGTCTTGGAATTTTTACCATATATTTATTAAGCCTGAGCCTGGTAGACTCACCCACTGCCAGGACGGTCCCTCACTCCCTCATGGTGTCTAAACTTGCCACTTTTAAATGTCTTCACTGCTACACCTCTGTCACCTGGAAACCCCCATCAATTACGTGACCTAACACCGAGATAAAATAACCTTCAGTCTTTCCTTCTCCTCTTTACAAATACTCCTGCACTACTGCAAGACACTGAAGTCCCTGTAGCTTCTGCTCGTAAAGCTTTATTGTCATTACTTTAATGCTGGAACGTAAATTGTTTCCTTGAGGTTCCTGGTTATTTTTGTACATCATCTCTAAACTACTTCTGCTCACTTTCCAGGGCAAATAATTCTCTTATAAAAATATCTTTATATCCAAATGACCAGAAAGGTAATCTATTTGCAGGCAGATTATATTTAAAGATCAACTCTTAAAGAGAGCAATTTAAGTTTCTTTACCGAATATTCATCTCTATTATGTCCTCCACGTTATTATCAGAAAGCAAAACATGGGTTAGTTTTGTAATAACACCATAAAGGTTGAAAAGCAGGAGCTGTAACAAAATTGTCTTGCTGAGGGACTTGGAGAATAAAAATAACATTCAGGGAACGCCACTGCAAAATGAGATTTATATAAGGATGCAGGGCACATGTCTACCTCTACACCACTGCTCCTTGATATTCTACTTCATCTTCCTTGCTTTATACTTGTG
Organism: Myiotriccus ornatus; assembly: GCA_036023395.1. Classification (NCBI taxonomy): domain Eukaryota; kingdom Metazoa; phylum Chordata; class Aves; order Passeriformes; family Tyrannidae; genus Myiotriccus; species Myiotriccus ornatus. The sequence goes on from JAYRBT010000002.1 coordinate 637,145, forward strand.
GGTGTTCTCTGGTGCAGTCTGACTTTGGCACTCCAGCTTGCCCTTACGCTCTCCCTTTGTGGCTGGCAGGCCTGTCCTATCCTCAGCAGTACCACAGAGTCCTCACACCCACAATTTGCTTTTCTCATTGCTTGATTTGCAGTACAGTCGATTCTTTGACTCTGTAACCGATGCTTCATTTTGCAAAACATGTTTTCTTATCATTTCTCATCTGAAGTTTACTCTCCCTTCCTATGAGGAACTAATGAGAAAGCTGAGGGAAAACCAAATACTATTTGTATTAATTTATTAGCAGGAAGGCAATTTTTGCTCAATATTGCAACCATGTATTTTGGATTTAACAGAACATTCCTCAAACTGAAGGCCAGCAGCGAAGTAAGTGGATTTTGGACAAAGCATTTTCTGCCCTCATGAAAACAGCAGCAGGAAACAAACTCCAGTGGTCAAAATTGGATCATAAAGATGAAAAACCATGTGTGTTTCTGGTCTTTAAATTGCTACTCTACAGAGTGATAACAGACATCATATAGAACCTTATCAGGATTTAATTTCCTAGCAGAAATGAGAAAGGAATGTGCAAACCCCCCTCTTACATGATCTAACACTAGATTGCTGTACACAATAAAAATATCTTAACAGGCCTACACCTAAGGAAGATAACATTCCATCTCTCCTTCCTGTAGATGCTTTCTAAATACAAATCCTTTTAAAAATAGCGTATTTCTGGTTTGCTGTGCATGACTGTCTTCTTGAGGAAATGTTTTCTAGCAAAAGCCTGCTCACAGTGACTGTATCTTTTCAGTGCTTCTGTAATAACACCTCGTGAAATGCTCTTAGTGCATGAGGTTTATGAATGAAGCCTGTCAAAGTATACACAGTCCAAAACCATGATTGTTAAATTTCTTTGAAGTTGAATTCAGAACTGCAGTCTAACTGTATCCTAAAGGATCTGTAATACGAGCCACCACCACTACGTGAAAAATCTGGTTTGTATTTGTATTTTCTACGTGCATCTTTGCCATGTCATTCTGCATCCCCTTAGTGACTCTTATATCCTAAATTATATTTGCTAAATCCCCCACACACTATTCTATTTCCAGGCTCTACCAACTACAATGTTATTTCCAGATAAACTTCGATTTCCAAAGGGTTCACTGTGAGCAAAGTTGTCCTTTTGATCAAGAAAATGAGTAAATTTTGACACAAATTATATCCTGCTCATATTATGCTGTATTTACTGTAGGGACACTACAAAGAGCATTTACAAACGATGCAGGCATGTTCAGCATCCACGGAGGGCCTCTGGGAATAGCGGAGACAGGCAGTGCTCCGAATTTTCGAGGTCCTTGCTCTGCTGAGTAATGGGCAGCATTTTGAGATGAGTGGCTGTAGGAAATGAGGGTTCCCACCCCCAGCTTCATCTTGTTTCTGCTCTGCAGATTTTGCAGTTTCACCTCCTAGGGTTTCTAACGTAATCTAATTCCAGGAATCTAAAATACTCGTTACAGCAGTCAGAAGGGGATTATTTACTACTGTGGCTGTACTATAATGTCACATGTGCTGGTCTCATTTTACAGCACTACCAGCACCATTAGGAGGAGTAGTTTTCTATGGTCACCTTGTTTTTTTGTTTGGCAAACTAAAAAAGGCTAATTATTAACAAAACACAGTAACACATGTACTGCTGAACACACTGAGGCTGTGTCCATCTTATCTTGTTTTAATAATTTCTGAGTCCCGTCCCTCACGCTTAAAAATAAAGCTCACAAAAAGCACTTATAGCATATATTCATGACACTGCTTTCTAAAAACATCTCAGAGAAGGGTTTGCCATCTTTTCCTCCCCTCTTCACATCTACTGGGATGATGAGGCAGATAGGATTTCCCACCCTTATCTCCAGCGTGTCTTCTGCGTCAGCCTGTTCTGTGACTCTGCAAAGCACAATATACATCTTGGCTCTGTGCCAGGATTGTCTGGGAAGTCAAACTTCCAACCAGCTCTTCATCCCACAACCAAAACCACCCGACCTTACGGAAATACCCAGCTGACTATACTGTTAAATACACTTTGGCGTGAAAAAGTGTCAGATAAGGAAACTTCAGCAAAACCTGACCTTTCCTTGGACATACTTCAAGACTTACTGCAATCTCATGTTCCAATAACAGAAACTCCCCAAATGAATTAGCAAATATTGAAATTTTACAGATATCACCCCAAGGGAAAATTTTTAGTTAAACATAAATGGCATGAGTACCTAATGGGCATAGCAAAATATTAGAAAAGTGAAGTGTTTGGATAAAACAGCGACAATTAATTTTTCATTTCATTTTTTTTTTTCTCAAATATAACATACTTCTGGAGATCATACTTAGTGAACATACTCGTGGTTCCAGGCCCACACAGTATTTTAATTCCATAAGGTGCGTGGGAGGCTTTTTTAAATCCGCATAATTTTGTGTTATTTTCTTTTTCCATGTTATTATCATCAGATGGAGGGGAAATTAAACATTCTGAATGTGTTAAAAAGCCTTGGTCTTCTTGACTCCTATTACCAACTGCTAACTATTGCTAAACTCATCCATTTTTGGAACATGAACAACCTTGATAACATCAGATGAAGACAAAATAAAAATAGAGCTTTGGCAAATCCTGTGAATTGAATTCCGGTATCTCGGAACACCATGTAAAGCTCTTGATTGCCTTTGCAAATGTAACTCACTACATTAATATTGAAGCTAACTCATTTCCTAACTTTCCTAAGAGCAGCCAGAACTATAGTCATGCTGGAAGAGAGAGGAACTAAATAAAATCCAGGCTATGAATATAGCTGTGATTTGTTTTTTCCTGGAAAAGGTTTCGCAAAAACCTTTCCAGAAAAGGTTTTGTGAAAATTGTTCCTAACCAACTTTATATCCAGTCTTCCTTTCTTTTTGGGTACGGTATATACCTTGTTCCCTCCTTTTCCTTTGTCTGAGTGGACAGTAAAAGCAACCTTCTTTATCATCTTAATTATTTGGCTTTTAAGATGACCAGAACTGAAAAAAATTCTGTAGGTTTTCTTTCTTCATACAGTCTTTATCTTGACATACAGAGCACTTGGATTTCATCACTGCTTAGACATGTGGTAATGAAGATGCTTAATGAGCAGCATGCCCAGTTTTTGCTTGTCTGGGTCGTGTTGACATGACAAGACCATGCATCTGCTGCCTGGGGAAGAGGTACCTGGAGCTCAGCCCTACACAGCAGGGAAAATTCTGGGCTGTAGAATAGGATGGCACTGTCTTGACCCTGCATTTCTCTGCAGGACGTGTTGACACGTACAAGGTGGCGTCCCTGCTTTTTACAATCCCTCTAGCAGCACTCAGAACGAACATGCCCTGCACAGACCTTCAGTAGGATGATGGGACTCCCATCACCTTCACATGACAAAGCACGAGGCCAAAAAATCCCACAAGTATGGCTGGCTGAGCTCAAGCACCCTCCACTCCAAGTACTCCAGCTCCTGTCCTCAACACCTGCATCTCTCTGTGTACATTGATAAAGCCTCTGCCAGACCACGAGCTCAAAAGGGTCCTCTGATGAGGCAAGAACATAGGCACTGTATGGCATCACATCAAGGTGTGATGTTACAGGGCTGATGCCATGAGAAGGCAGATTATTATATATGAAGGATATATATGACTCCTTTTCCCCCCTTTCACAGGTGAAGAGTTGCCTGAGGTCAAGAAAACCAACTGGGAAGCCTGCAGGAGATGCTTGTGTTTCCAGCCCTTGCTGGGTGGTGAGAGAAGCAAGATCCCTGAGAGAGGTCGTGCTGGGACAGTGGCACAAGTTCCAGCAAGTGAACAACACAAGCATCTCCATCCTACAACCAAGGCAGTCTGTCCTGCTTCCCAAGGTCCAGCTGAAAAGCCATATACAGATGCCTGGGCTGCCCTCAGGTACCAGCTGGCTCTTGTGTGGCTGCCATAGCCTGACAGCAGATGCACGATATCTCTGCCCACCAAAGCTCTTGGCTGCCTTCTTACATATAAATATGTTAGTGAATATCAGGACCATCAGTAACGACATCAGGGAGAGGCAGACGTACATTTATATGCGGAGGAGAGTCATTTATGATGCTGAAGGTACAGTAAAAACAATTCTGGTATGCAAAATCCTAGCAGGTCTAGACAATCACATACATGGGGTCCACCGAGGGACCATCACTCAGGTGGGATGCTTCACAGGGTGAAGCTGCAGCCACAATCCACAATTTAGCGTGGAAGCACGCAAAGCAAAATTCTGCTTTCTGATCCTGTGGAAAACAAGGCAGGGATCCAAAGACGCATTTGCTATTCTTTCCTTCCTCCTTTGTGATGATATATTCTCTCTCCACAGGTTCTGGATGCACCGAAGCCATTCTGCTGATGAAGGGACCTATGCAACTGCTGTCTGCAAGCATGGCCAGGGCAGGACAGAGTGGTTGGGGCTGCACATGGAGAATGTTCAGGAACAGGTACTGGCATGTGCTTAAGGTACAGCAGCTGTGACAACACACTCAGCACATGGTTACACTCTACATGGTACAGGGGACCAAGCACGGACAGAGCTGGGAAATGCCACCTGCACTGAGGCCCCAAAGAATATGCAAGAGCTCCGTAAGCAAAACAAAAAGTGAGAGCAAAGGGCCATTTAAACAATAGAAAATGCATCTGAATTCCAATCAGACATAACACCAGCTCTTGACCATCAGCAGTTCTGGTTTTCCTGCCTTTAAACTTTTTTGTCATGTCCATTTAACGTTGCTGGATCTCGTGCCTTGAGAGCAGGCCCTTAGAAAACAGTTGTTGAGTCTGGCTGTTAGTAAAAATGCCAACAGAAATCAAACTCATATCTCAAATTTATGCATTTCTAAAAACATAATTGTTGTATGATCAATGCCTTTAGGTGCTTTACTAGTAGCTTTTACTTGGTAAAGCAGTATATAAGTCTTTTTTGCTACAAGGTGAGAAGAGATAACAGATATTTTTTAAAAACATGGAATACTTTAAACACTAAGAACCACCAAAGACCTTGAATTAATTCAATTTCAGATTAAAAAAAAGCCTCAAATGTCAGGTGATCTCATTGCATCTGAAAGTTGTGTAATTATGTAATGCTTTCCTCTGTTCATAAGCCTCTTAGAACAGAAGCACATTCTCCAGAGATCATTGTCTTAGTGTGTACCTAAAGAAATTAAGCTACAGTTCAATTATGGGAAATATATTTCAGTCCCCCTAGGAGAGGGCAGGTGAAAGTGTTTAAGTTCAAACAGAAGTTAGATTAACAATAAGAAAGTTATTTAACCCTAAACTTATATGGTGAGGTCCTTGCACAGCTTTGCAGGACCATTTCCTCACAGCCAGTGTAGAAAACAAAGCATAAAAAGCATGTATGTTTATTTTTGTTATGGATTCAAAACCCATTTTTAAATCCTATCAGTGAACAGTCGTCTTCCATTCAGTAGCCATGTATTCTGTGAAGTTCTTTAAATAATATTTAAAACCTGATCTAGGCAACATGCAGTCCACCAGTATCCTGTGACACCACCCAAAGCATAAGGTGCAGCTTGGCAACAGAAGACGTCTTTCCACCAGAACTGGGTAAACACACAATGCTTTGCCTACAACCTCTACTTTCCCTCTGTCAATTTAATTTCACCAACATTTTGATGAAGTTCCCAGGTGTGAGTGGTCTGTCGTTTGGGGTGGTTGTATCCTATAAGGTCTAACAGAAACCAATTTTTTTCCCATTTCTTTCTAAAGCTCCACAACATGTCGCATATTTCACTAGAAATAGTTTTGCTGTTGCTGGTTTTGCCTTCGACTACACTGCAATTTTTGTGATCCATAAAGATGTTGAGGCCACGCTTCAGGAAAGGACAGTCGTGTCCTTAAATGCACACCACTGAGTGGCCCTAATGAAGTCAGTGGGAGCACCAGTCTACACCAATTGAGGTAAGCAAGCCTTAAAACCTCAAAAAGGAGTTTGCTGAAACCAAGATATATAAATGCAAATCTATTGATAATAAACAGAATCAGAAACTGGAGAGCTGAATGGCTTGGCTGACTGCTTTAAAATCAAGATTAAATCAGAGGTTGTCTAGGAACAAGGCTACCTGCTTCGCTGACAGAGTGTGGTACATCAGGAAGCAATTAAATAGGAGGACTTAGCATTTATTTTTGTTTAAACTGCAGTCAGCACCAGCCATTGACCAATTAACAGTATTTAAATAGCAAGCAAGCAGTGTCACTGTTGGGCAAGAAAAATGAACCAGCAAAGATTAGGAAATACGCTGTAGTGGGCAGACAGCTAAGCACAGGCATCAGTTATTTAGGGATTCAGTCGTGCCTGCTGCCCACAACAACAAAAACAACTCCCTCCGCTGTATTTTCAGAAATGAGCTATCTGCCAACCATAACACAGCAGTTGCAAACTTCACTAAAGATTTCAGCTTAATTACTCCAGCATTCCTCCAAGCACTTACAACAAGGACTGATCCGTGGCTCTGGAACAGAGCATTCCAGCAGCCTCACATCTCTCTAACAAGAGAGCTTGGATGTGAAAAGCTCCATTCAAGCAGTTGACAAGCTCGAAAGCACCACCCCTGCTATTCAATCTCCTTCCAGTTCACATATTCTTGTAGGCCACATACAATGATATTATTTCTTCTGGTTTGTGCTGGCATCCTACAAAGTTACAGAAAGCCTCTCAAGCTGCAACATGTTTGTTGCCTCCTCCTCCTGCTCTTGGAGTTAATCAGGACTACAGCAGGTTTACATAAGAAGGGAGCCTCCATTATTCAGCTGAGAAACATATAGAAGCACACATATTTTATTCATATACGATAGATATATAGATATCTATATCTACTGCAAAACTGTCACCCCCAAGGAATGCATAAAATATCAATACTTTTATAATGAATCATTGGATTGCAATGCATAATTTTATAAAGGATTGTATTATGATTATCATACCAATAAGTTATAAACAAGAAAATCTGAGGCATACAAAAAAGCAGAGTCATTCACTCTTATAGACTACTTCTTGCTTTATACCACACAACAGACCTAAAATAATTCTTGGACTCCTGCAAACATAGGCAGGAAAAGAGCAAAGCCCTTTTGATTGGCACAGGGATAAGCTGCTGCTCAAGGAACTCTCTGCTCATGCTGGTAATTTCCTCTGCGATGTTCCCCATGATTGATTTTCACAAGTAGGAGTAAAACAGAATCATGCAAGCTGGGACACTGCCTAGAAAATAAATCTTTGAATTCAGCTGACAAAATGAGTCAAACAGCAATATCATCAGGACCACGGTACAGCTTAGGCCGCCTTGCCAAAGAGCAGGAGAATCTACTCAGGAACCACACTCTTAAAGAAAAGCAGTTACTGTTGACAAAATGAGTTTTTAATGGCAAATAGTGCCAGGCTGGGAGTGCTGGTGCAGCCTTAGTGACATAAATGAATGCTGTATCAACTTAAACCCTACAAAGTTCTGGAACAACAGCTCTGAGTGACAGAAGTCTTCTTTATATACTATTGAAACCAAGTGAAAGGAAAAGGCAAATAGGTTGCAAAGACATCTGAAAGGAAATTTAATGGGTGAAATTCACTGTTCCTTTTCCTGTCACCATTCTTGACAATTCATTGTTTGCATCTTGCTCAGGGCTACCTTTTGCCTGCTGGTAAATGGCCCGGGTCTTTTACACCCTCTGAATAAGCTGTTTCTCACTACCACTACCCTTGTTATTTTAATAAAGAACCTTCTTTGCCATCACAAGGCTATTTTCTGTTTAAAATTAAACCGGCTGTCTAGTCAGTACTTAGAAGTAGCAAAACAACTTTACCTGTGAAGGGTAAGGTATCCATCTGGATTCTTCTGTGGTCCACTCTTAGTTTTGACGAAACATAGATAGCTGGCACTGCTCTCCTGCAGAGTACTTATAAACAAACAAAACCCCTCCAAGATCATCTCCTGATGTTCAAGGACAGAAAGTTTGCTAATAGTAAATAGCTAGACTTAAGGGAGAGTGGACCAAAAATGACACTTCATTCACAGCTCTCAGTGTTACTGCAATGATTGTCATTGCAATTAAAGCTAAAAATACATTTACAAGCAAACCTGTTCCAACGTTTGTGATAAATGGCGCTACTGGGGTAACAATATATAACAACATATAAAGAAAGCTAAAAATTAAAAACAATCTGCCATGTACCTAAAATGTCATACAACAATAATGCCCCAATAGACATTTCCACCCCACTCTTTTTCATTATATCCTGTTAACATAATTCCCTTCCCTGCTCCTTCTAAAATGCAAATCCATTTCCCAATCTCACAGCATCTCTACTTTCATACCTTGCTGGTCCACACAATTCAAAAGAGACTTCAACTTGTGCAAAGTCTGCATCACAATGCTTATATGCAAGAGGGGGAGAACAGAGATAGCCAAAGGGACAAATGTGCATCTCTGCCCCAATTTCATATGATCTGGTTGAAATGACTGGTCTAGAGGAACTACTATCTATTGCTAGAGTGGAGAAATTCCATCTGATGAAAAGGATGAGAAACAAGCAGGTGGGGGGTGTAAAACACCTTTTTTTTGTTGTTGTTGCATATCCAGGTGAACACTTTAAAAAACAGCTGCTGTAAAAGCCAAAGCCACACATGCAATTTTTCCAGGCAACTCATTCTCAAATCTGCCTTCATTCTTTTCCAGTAATTCCACAGAAAAGTTCATATGCATCCAGAATGAATAATCCGAAGTTACAAACAGGGTATGGAGGCAGACAACAAGGGATTTTTTTTTTTTTGACAATTAGTGCCACATAAAGGAGCTGCAGAAACACTCCAAGCAACCATGTCTCCAATTTCTGACTTGGAAAGCCAAACCTCAAATCTTTCTCCTCCTTTCAACGTAAAAAAATCCAGACTAGTGAAACATGGAGCTGTTTTACTGACAGATTTGCAGCCCTTCCCTTGAGCAGGGAAAACCAAGAAAGGCTGACAGAACACATAAGAGGTTGGTTTGGCACACAGAAAGCTGCTATACAGGTCCATGTACAGGAATCCCTGTGTATAATTCTTGGGACCAATTGGTGAATTGCATCAGCATGTGCAGTTTTTGTCTCTCCTGACAAGACAGAGTCAAGACTGCCAGGCTGAGCCTAAACTCTGCAACTCATGGTGAAACTCTTCAGCTCAGAGTGCCCCGGGCCCACAGAGCAGCTGAGCTATTATCTGACTGACAGGTGAATTTCTATGAACTTTATTCTTCACAGGATTATATATTTTGGTGTAGTTACTCTTTGTCTGTATCTGTATTTTCTCCATCTGATCAGGGCTAATACAGACATCCTCTCTTTGACTTCCAGTAGAATAATATTCTGTAATAACCTACAAAGCGAGGCTTATAAAGTGATCGCTTTGACTGCACAATCTGTAACATCAGAAGTGACAACAATTTCCTCTCTCTATTCCCTTTTTCCTCGGTATAAAAGTCCAAATTTACATGCTTTACAAAGAACGATTCACCCACAGAATTATCCTGGAAGAGAGAGAAATTCTCAGGAGAGAGTTTTCTTCAACATCTGAGACTTGCTGGTGCCCAGACTCTGTGAGATCTTATTTCCACTGCTCTCACAGATCCCCTACATTACACAGGAAGTATCCCTTTACTTTAGTCACTCTTTGCTCTCCAAAAAAGAGTAACTGCTAATACCTGAGACAGCCTGAGAGGCTGCCCCACTGCAGAGCACTTCAAGATTCAACCCAAAAGGAAAATATAGGGCTTTTTAGCAATGATCAATAGCTTCTGCATTTTACTGCATGAAAAGCACATATAGTATATTTTGTGTGGAATGCAGCAGTTTTTCCTTCTGCTCAGTGAATGGATCATAACAAATCATCTGTAAACCTCTACAGCCAGCAGATGCAAGTGTGCTTTCTCTCCTGTCGAGCTGTGTCAGAGGGCCATGAAAGTACAACGTGTTCTCCTCCTGTCTCTCACAAATCATGAAAATAAAGTGGTACCAGCTGCTTGGGAACAAATAACAACAGCATCTGTTTTTCCTCAGACAAACATAACTTGTACACCACTAACAGTGTTTTCCCACTTTTTTTACCCTACTGTCACCTCTCTGCATAAAAGGCTCTCAAACGTGATATGGGTAATTGAAGAAGTATCCATCACCATTTACCGGGGGTAAGGGGCTAAGGAGAACAGACTAAGTGAGGGAAAGCTTCATAAATGAAGCTACACTTAAATTAAAGAAAAAACCCCAACCAACCAAAATCCCTTCTCAGATCAAATCCTCTCCATCCCAAGGGTTTCATCTACCACATCTGCCCACTCACACCCTCAGAAGCCAAAACTTTGTGTTTTTCCCGTTCTGTCGCCGCTTTCTGGATTAAAGTCAGCACCATCCCAACAGCCCCTCACAGCCACTCCAGGACAGGCAGCAGCCAGCACTTGGCATCACATTCTGCAGTTCTTAGCACATCCCGAGAATAAATGGGGAAGAATGAATCAGCTCTTTCAGAGTTATAGCATATCTTGGCCATTAGCAGAACAAAACTACAGGAGACAGTGTTGATTAATGCAACCCTTCTTTTTCTGCTTCTCAGCTAGGCTTACAAAGGCTAGTCTGTCAACTCCTGTTCTTTCAAATCCCAGCATACATGGGGTTTACTATGATATAATTATCAAAATGCATTTCAAAAAGACGTTTTCTTGCTCTTCAACATCAAGTGTCTTCATAGAGGACATTATAGTCTGGGAAGAGGGAAAAGTAATAATAAATCTGCAACAGCAAGGACAGCAAATAACAGCCTTCTCATAAGCACTAACAGTTTTATGCCCCTACTAAGGATGAGATAAAGTTGCACTGTAGGTATTCAAAGGAGCTTGAAGAAAGGGAGAGCAAAATATTTCCTCTCTCTCTAAAAGACTCTGATTTTAGGGGATCAGAGTGGGTTGCAGCATGACTGCTGTTCACCCAGTCTCAACCCTTAAATGGAAAGCATCAAAATACCCATTTATTCCCCTTCCAGCTACATCACCTGGGAGCTGAAAGCGTGTTACACGCTGTGACCCCTCCTTGTCTTCTTCCAGGCACGGCTGAGGCTGGTGGCAGAGGAGATTAGGCTCTGAGCTCCACTGGCTCCAGCTGTGTCATTAGGATGACTCATACTGAGGGAGAACCGTGGTTTTTGGTGACTCACATGATGGCTAGTTTGGAACTTAAGCCCTGTGGTTCAATCCTTAGCCTGCAATCCCTTCAATAATCTTTTAATATGAAGTTTAGTTCATATACGGGGCCAGCAGAGCTCTCTTCACTGAAATTAATTGGAAATGGATTGTGAAAAGCCACTCACATTAATCACCATGAACGTTAAAAAGAAAGTATACTTCTTGGGGTGTGGTTTTTTTTTTTTTTTTATCTTTTTAAAGCATACCAGAAGGCCTGTTTACCAAAGGCAGCTCAGTGCAGTCAGAACCAGCAAAGGCTTTTCAGAAACCTTTGTAAGCACACAGCATCCCTGCATCACAGAGGCAACAAACATCCTGATTTCACCTCAGGCAGAAAACAGCCCTTCCTGCAACACGTCACCTTCACCCCCACACCCCAGCCTCACCTTCCTCCCTCCTGGAAACACAGCTGGATGGCTTATGAAATGTGTGGAATATGTAATTTTGATTATAGATCTCCTGCAGGTAGACCATGAGGGGCCCCTCTGAAGAATAAGGAAGAACAATTAGAGAAAAAACATAGGCTGATGCCAGTTTTTCTGTCTCCTCAGATGGCACGGTGAGAAGCAGGAACAGAGAGCAGACCGGACGACAGGCCGATTAAAGTTGTTCTTCTGGCTTGGGTGGTGCTGGCACCAAGCCCAGATCTCATTCTCCTGTCATCTCCTTTCTGTCCTATGGCACCTTTCATCCAAGGAAAAGCATCTCCTGCACCACCACTGAGCCAGTTCGGGGTTCCAGCTGGCACATATGGTCTAAAGTTTGGCATTTGCTCCAGCACTTCACATCGCCCTCTACCACGACAAACAAAAAGATTGTGGTGCAAAGGAACTGGCTCAAAAAGTGCATGTCATAGCTGATCTCAAAATGATCCCCAATGCATCAGTGGAGCTGGTAAGATTTTGGAGCCTTCCATGGCCACAGCTGACCTTACACAGAACAGGGGTCCATCCACAGGGGCTGTGAGACCACATCAGATTAAAAGTTTGAGCTTTGCAATAGATCTTTGCTGTCCACTTTTAGTTAAATTGGTGTCATCTTATTATTCTGATCCATAAGTTTTCTGCTGTTACCAGTAAATGGTTTCATTCCTCGCACAGCAGTTTTTTCAGTTCTGAATTGCTCCCAATCAGTCGGCTTAATTCCATCAACAACCTAATAAACAAACTTTAATCTTGCAGTAACGGATACAAATGGCAGCTTACTCTGGAGTAGCCTTTAATTAAAGCAATTTAGCCTCAGCACTGGTCACAGCCGAATGACAGTCCACACCACTGAGGTTTTCCACTTGAGATCCTGTAGTCCAAGCCTTCGGAGCAAGCCATGTAAGTGGAAAGAAACTGTATTTGTGGACTGAAGTGGCAAACTATTCCCAGAGGTTTCTGAAAGATTTCTTTAGCCATCAGCAGGAAAAATGCTCCACAGTTGGGTTGGTTTTGGGTTGTTTGTTGTTGGTTTTTTTTTTTTTTAATATAGACAGCTTGTTTTAAACAAATCAATAATTTTCTTTGTTTCAGTGAAGTTTGGGGACCAGAACACAAAATAGTTCTCTATCGTAGACACCAGCACAGATTTTAAGAAAGAGTACAAAAGAATAAAATGTCTCTGTTCCCTGATTATTCCCCTGGGTTTCACCCATTCCTCAAAAGAGGTGGTGTTTTCAAACAGGTCTGATTTCAAAGAGATTCAAGAATTAAATACTGCCCTTTTTTCCAGCCCTTTCTCAAGACTTCTTCATATAACAGACAATGTCACAGTTTATCATTGTTCTTTTTTAAGGTCTGAGGTTTTTTTTTTTTTGCTCCTTCATCTTTAAAGTTATTAATTTCCCTTTTTCTCCTGCCCATTTTAAAGACCTTTAATGAATGTGACACTGAAAATGAAGAGTGCAGATTGCCGTGGTGGTCTGGGCAGCTTTCAGCAGCCCAAGCGAGCGACTGCTCTAAGGCAACTCGAGTGCTGCCAGCACAAATGCTCCACAAGCCTGGGAGAGGACAGATGCTGCCATTTTATTACTGTCTTCTATAAATGAGGCTCATCATTAACTCCAGGAAGAAAACAAGGACTGGTACAATGTAAAAAAAAAATAAAAAAAAATAAAAGACATGCAGTATTTGGGGGAAAGCAAGTTACGATGAAAAAAGAGTTGCTGTAGGTGTAAGGGCTCGGGAGGAGGTAAAACCACAGTCAGAGTTCAGATGATGTAGAGAAAAACCCTAATGCTTTCCTCAAAGATGCACCTATGAAAATTTTCTCCACTGCTGCCGTATTTAACTAATGTTAAGTGATCAGACTGTAAAACACCTAATCAGTTAGGTCTGAAGCATTTTCTAGCCAGAGAAAGAAACACTGAGCTGTAACAGCAGCTATCACATTTTTTTAACTGATAAATTGAATTAATTACTGTAGACATTTAAATTTCATAGCATAAGATCAGCACAGAAATGTTAACATCCAGATATTTCTATCACCAAAGGGAAGTGCTAAATTTTTCCAGTCAATATTCCCATGGCAACTTTGTTACCGCCAACAACAGAATACGAGACAATGACACAGATTGAGCGTGTAAGATATGAGGGAGAAAGAGAATATCTAAATGCTTGCAATTTCTTAGTTCAGAGAAGGTCAGAAAAATAACAGATGTGCCCCTACAGTGAAGACAGCGCGTGCTGTGTAATGGGAACCCCTTTGCATCCACTGACAAACCCTGGAAAAGGTCACTTGAAGGTTATGAAATAATCGCTTCAATTAGATTTCTAAGTGGAGAAGACAGCCATCTACGTGGCATGGTTGGGGTGCAGGGTTGTCTCACGTGACACCAGCAGACAAGGCTAGACAATGCACCTCCTCAATTTTAAGATGCAAAACTACTTGAATCTCTTGCCCTCTTGTTATTCCCACTGACAGAGTCCTGCCTGTGCCTCCAGACTTTAGAAGTGGAAAAATTAAGATCAGGAGTAACTCAGTGCATTACACAACCTTCTTCACATGGATCTTTAAAACTTGAAAGAACATTTCAGGAAGCTTCAGAAAACAATAATTAAAACTATATTATTCATAGGCATTTTCAGATGTTTTTTCTTTTGGTCTAATATTTCTGTTTCTCCCCATTTTCTACTCCAAGCAGTCAATGACTTTGCTCTTAATAAAAGCCTTTTGATCTTCTGCCTGATAACCAAATTAACTTTCTTTTTCCCACATTACTGTAAATCCATTCTCCCCTAGAGACTCAAACATAATTACCTCACGCTGTAAACTTGAGATATTTCAGCAACAAAATCATTAAGTAAATTCATTGTCTGGGGATGGATGCATGTATCTACTTCAAAAATGTTTGTATTTCAGCAAACATATAGGTAGGAAAGATCACAAAAATTGCAGCATTCATTCCCTGTCTTGAGGTACCTGCTTATCTCTCCATATACAACAGGTAATTTTTTCAGCAGTGAAAGCAGTTTTTTACATTTATTATTGAAGAACAATAACAAGACGATAGTAGGTTAAATTCAGTTAAAAGAAATTTGATAGAAAATGAGAATTGTCTCTGAAATTTTGGAAAGACTTACATAATGTGTGGGAACAGCCTTCCACAAACTCCCGACTGAAGACACAAACCCACACATGATGCAGGGAAAAAAGTGGCAGAAGTCACACAGCACGAACTGTACCCAAATGATGACCATTGTACCCAAATGATGACCTCCTCAAGTAGAGTGAAGGTGGAGAAAGAAAAATTTCCATTTGACGTGATTCCATGTGGTGAGGAACTCTGTCAGCACAGACACCCAAGGTTCCTGCACCAATACCACAGAAATTAAATGAGACACTGGCTTCTTCCTGTCCCTGCAAATTTGCCATCAGCAGAGCTACACCAAGACCTGGGACCTGCAGGTATCTGCCATTATCTCTGCACACAAGGAAAAAAAACAAGGTCAAGGAACCTGAGATTCCCACAGCATCTTATGAACCACTTCATAAGGATATGAGTGGCTTGGAATATCCAAAACTGTCACAAAGCAACTAAGGAGAGCCAGGTACTCAATTCTCAGCCTTGGTCCTCAGATTTGAGGATGACTGTCAAGATCTGCAGGGCACTTTTCAGCCAGTTCTCCAAGTGGCAGCTGAAGCATCGCAAAATTAAACAGAGGACAGAGACACAAAAGACCCTGCGCACAAAGCAAACTGCCGTGGAAAGGTCTGAAAATGTAACCAAATCTGAGGCCCATCTCTGCTCCAGAGCAGCAGCCCTAGACCAGAGCACCTTTTCCAGCATCTGTTCCTTCTGAAGGGGACAGAGGGATTTTTTCTAAAATGCTTTAGACCCTCTGGCTCTGTCGTGCTGGTACTGAGAACAGAATAATTTTACTGAAGTATTTCCTTATCTTCCACTTCAGAAAATAGGATGAATGCCCAGCATAGACTACTAAGAGTTAAAGCCACTGTGGCTGGAGCAGTTTTATATCCAGTTATTTTATATCCAGTTCTATCCTGTTATTGCTTTGCCAGGCATCTTTGGTACAGTCCTGAGCACTTCCCAGCTTCTTCCTCTGTCAGATTCAGGAAAGGAAGAAATCCTGCATCACCCTATACTGATGCAAATTCAATGGCACTTCTAATAATAGCTGTCAGCCTTATCACTTTCCCTGAGAATGTTTTCTGGGTACCCTTCTCCTTTTCTCCTATACTGAAAAAAATATATTTGAATTCTTTTCTCACGGCTTATTCAGTGTTTTGAATCCTGATACAAAGAGAGAGTAGCATTATGCACCATAGTTACGGTGATAATGGGAGTAGTTCCAACAGTGGGCAGCTTCCTTTTGATGGTTTGATATTAATGCACTGGTCAACAAAGGGAGTAATTCCCTATTGTGAAATATCCCACTCAATAACTTTATGAAATCTCACCCTCCTGATGAAAACCCAGCCAAATAATTTTTATACTAAAACCACCCCAAACAATTACTACTAATTTACAAAGGAATTTATTCCCCATTCCCCGCAACATCTGTTAACCTTCCCCACCTCCTGACAGTGTTAAATGTCATTCCATTTCCAGATGTGAGGGGTCTCCTCTGTCATATCTACCACTCCAGGAAATTAAAATTTATGCCAGGGAAAGTTTCACATTTATCTGTAATATCACACTGCATTGAGGATCTAAGTAGTTTCTATTTTAAAAATAGGATGCTTCACAATCCAGTTCCTCCCAAAGTTGCTGGTAACACTCCTTCACACTCCCTAGATTACCCCTCACTTTACTGAACACTCTGCACACTTTGCAACCTCTTCAGCTATTGGCAGGGTAAAGCACCAAGCCCAGCATCCAGTATTACACTTGCACAGTTTTCTGGGCAGTGTATCTGTGACAGGGCATTCTCCAGAAGTTCCCCGTCTCTGCTAACCAGCAGGGTGAATGTTTAACAGAGAACAGAGTGCAGAAGGGTTGCAGCAGCACAAGGTTAGCAATTCCCCCCCCTCCAAATCACACACCCAAATTCTGAGGAGAAACAGGGAAACACTCTTGGCAACAATTCCAATGTTACAGACCAGCTGGTGCCAACAGAGTGACAGCAGCTCTCACGTTATCTGCAAGGACAGAATTTGCAGCGCTTTTCACAATTTTCCTGTAGTGTCAGTATTTGCTCTGCTGCACCACAAACACCCAACAGTTTCTGATACCAACAGAAGAGGGTGTCTATCCTCTGTGCTTCACAAAAATCAGCAAAACAGAGAGTGATCATCTGAATTGCCTTATTTCTCTGTCAGGCAGTTTTGGTGAAGAAGAAAAGCTTAAGGGCAGAAGGCAATAAGCACTCCATACAGACAGATACATCTCGCCTACTTTTGCATTGTATAACCTTTTTTAATGCAAGACTTAAATGGGTCAAATTAGAATTAAAATATCGTATTCGTAACAATGATTTTGCTAATAACTTACAAGATTGCTTTAATCACTTTGACATCCTCTATAACAGACTTCAGACTTCTTGCATTTATATATTTATCTGTTTTTTGCACTTAGGCAGACCTTCTTATTAAAGAAAACCCTTCAGTTTGACTCATTCTACATTCCTACTTTAAAAAAAAGAATCCATGTCACCTTTAACATTTAGATTATCTACACTGTAAAATAAAAATTCAAATTACCATCACAAAATCTAATGGGATCACATCGTTTAAATTCACTGAAAAACTAAGGTCATACCACTCAGCCAATAAAGGTTTAAAGTGGGAACATTAAAAGAAATAAACCAGAAAGAAAATGGGTAGTAAAACATTTTCTGAGGAGAAACATGAATTGTTTTCTTTTTTTCTTACTTAGGAGATACAGATGGCAGTAGGACACATGGGAAAGGTGCTCAGCATGGGAATAACTCCAGGAAATGTCTATCAGCTTCAGCAGAATGAAATTATAGTAACGTGGCATGGAAAAAAAAACCACTTCCTCAATACATAAGAGCTGCTTTTACGACCCAACTTCCCTTTGAGCTAAGACTGAGGGGAAGATAATCACAGAAGAGGAAAAAGGAAAACAGGGAAAAAGGTTGCCCTCCCATGGAGACAAGAGTTCCTTCTAAACAACTCAGTCAAGGACAACACAACTCCTTACAGATTTTTCACGTAGAAATGCTCACGGTGCACACTCTGAGACACGCAACACCCTTCGATTCTGGGGAACGCATTAAACATTCAGGTTGTGTCCACGCGCTCCAGTCCATGCGTTGAGACCATCCTAAGCCCAGCACCTCTGGAGCATCACTTCTGCTGCAGCCTGGCACATCAACAGCTACTGCTGATGCCTGTCTAAGCCCAGCATCCCCAAACCCCTCAAGGTCAGGAAATCGAGGACTGCATTGGATATTCTTGTTTTAATAACCGTGAGGAGAGCAGGAGGTCTCCCTGGGTAGTACTCCAATCCAGAGCTGTCAGTTCTCTGCCAGCACTTACAGCAAAGAGTAGCATCACGTTGCTTGTAAATGATGAAGGATTGCCTAATTCTTCCCTGGTTTGTTCACATACATCTCAGGAATGCAATATGTGGGTGACAAGTGACAAAGAATCAAAATGTTTTAAAGTAATAGTTCATCCTGCAGGAAACAGAGCTTCACCTGCCTGTCTTAGGGGCTAAAGGAATATGCTCCAGAGAACAGAAATAAATTACGATTGTCAACATCCTGGCAGAAAAGAGGCCCAACAGAAATAATAGTTTTTGGTCTTTCCTTACCTAAAAAGCAACGATAGTATTGTCACGTCCCTCTCCCAAATAGCTACAGTTCTTCCTTTGCAAAGACACCTAAGGGCTCATTTCATTTTAAACATATTTTATTAATGAGTTATTCCACTGAACAACTTGATATTATCTCCTTCTTCCTGCGCTTTCAACGGAAGAGCTAGCAAGCCACTTTGCAAAGCAGCCTCAGTCAATCTACTTTCAAGGGGTTTTTAATGTGTCATGGCAGGTGACAAATATCTCTCTGCCTCCACTAAGCCAGAAGAGAAGCCAGAGACTTCAAGGAGACTGCTTGATATTTGCAAACTTTGAAAAATAAATGACAACACATCAATTACACCTAAATAGAAGAACACAGCCATGCAGGTAGAGCAGATTGTTTTCAAGATATAACTCTAAAAAATGCCAAGCTTTTATTTCCTGGGGAAAAAAAAATAAAAATAAAGCTTTCTCAGTTCCTAATTGTCTTGGGTCATTTTTTAGATGGAAAGCATTTTATCTAACGTGGTGGACTGTAAACAAATATAATGAGTTGAATTTTTCAGGTGACAATATCCTTTTTCTTACAAAATAACCTACAAAGACATTAGCAAATCAAGAACAGTAGGAAAATAAAATCTTAGTAGCTGGGGTATGTCTGTGGAATGTAACAGTAAAATTGATGGAGTGTTGTATTTTCCACACAGTCTGCGTGGTCTTGTACAAGAAAAAATTATTTGGATACTCTGATTAATGCATGAATATAGCTGAGGAATTGACCAAAATAATTTTGAAAGGGAGGAGAGTATTCATTCAAGTTTAAAAACAAATTTCTCCCGAGCCATGTTTATTTCCCACATTAATTTTCTAGGGTCACATTACAATCAACCCTCATAAAGTCCATATTAATTCTGAATGCAAGAAACTTGATCAGTGTCAAGTATTAAGTTTAACAATAATGTGTGAACAATCTAAACTACCAAACCAGTGCACCCAGGGCAGGACAAAGCTGAGCCTGTCAACCAACTTCCACACATTCCTACTTTTATTCCTCTCAGGGTTTCATGTTGCCCTTTTGGCTTCAGCAGGGGTTAAGGGTTGTTCCTGGTTTCTCTGTCATAATTGAGCTGAACTGTAAATTTAAAGCTGGACCAATATTTCTTCAGCTCTCCAGTAATGACCCACATCTGCTTATCATTAGCATAATCCACAGAACACACCACAGGTAAAAACCGCGTGGGCTGGTTTTGCTGGGTTTTGATGTGACTGTTCTTGATTGCTCAGTTCTGTTTCAGTGCATCACTGGCTGCCTAATTACATTACTAAGGCTTTCAATAACCACAGCGTCACCAAACACAGTAAGACATTTCTTGAAAACACACTTCATAATTTATAATTGATTTACTTTGGGAAATTCTTGGGTTTTTTGACTTCACAGAGCTTGTCTTCAGATTTCTCTTCCTTTTTTTTTTTTCCTGTAATACCCAGTACCTTGTTTGCTTTCAAACCACTAGTTCATGTGTTCTGCAGATAAATCATAAGGCCAAGAACGCTAGTAGCCTGGTCTTATTCAGATTATATCAAGAGCAGTCTGAAAAGCTGCACACTTTTTCATTAAAAAGTTTGCATGCTTGTTTAAGAAATTAGAGGTACTAATTCAATCAATATTTTACTGATCCTTCCCCACAGACTTCCTATTCTTGTTCAGGCACTCACACCTTGCTCTCAGTGCTGGTTTTCTGCTGCAGTTACAGGCTGCACTGGATGGATCAGCACTGATCCCTCAGACAAATTCGTGGTCGTTTCCCCTTGCAGAAGTAACAAACATCTCTGTTAGACAGACTTACAATAAAAATTAAGTACTGACAGGATTTTAAATAGCTGCTCGTAGTCTTTAAGAATTTCTTTTCATTAAAAAGTGGTGCGGAGAGTGTCCTGAACTCCAACACAATAAAACCCACACATGGTCTTATCAGTGTGGGACCAGGAAAAAAACATAACCACATCATGCAGTATCTTGGGTAAACTAATTATTTCTGCTGCAGCTGATTGAATTTGGTGTACTGCAACTGAAACCAGACATGAGGCTTCCAGACAAGCTGGTGGGGGACAGGGTGGCAGCACCTTCTGTCAGGGCAGAGGGACAGCTAAGGCTTAGGATGCTGCATTAAAAAGAAAACAGGTCTTTAACTAGTTAACCTTAGTTGACAAAGGCAACCAGACTTGAGAATTCAAACTGTGGAAGAGGTACATGCGAAGGTGCTCCCTCTTGTTCCCATCCCTCACCTTCTCAAAAGGGCTTAGTTTACAGCAAAAGAAGACATTTCAGACAGAAGTGAATTAATAACTTCGTCAGGAAAGAAATAAGGGAAGTATGAAAAATATGCAGAGGATGATAAATCCAAGAATCTAGGCATAGAATTACAGACCCAGAAGGTTTTTGGTTTTGGTTTTAATTATCAAAATGGTGGGTACTTTCATGTGTAGAGACTAACACATATTTAGGTGGGAGGAGGGCTAGGAGAGTGATCTGGACCATTTCTATATGGCTGTTCAACTGATTACCTCAGTATGTCAGAACAGCTTTCATCTCTCAAATTAGAAGCTGTAGGTTTCCATTCTAAGGAGAACTTTGATGAACTCTGGTCAAAATGCTGCATGTTTATATTCTGTCACTGGGTGCTAATATCACAAAACAATTTTACATTGTTGGTTGAGATTCTTATCTTGCATAAGTCAATTAAACTGAAACATAAAAAGTAAACAGCCAAAAGTAGATGTCGGTGCTGCACTGTCAGACATTTATAGCTGTTCTCAAAACATTGATCACTGGTTTTAGGGAGAAAGTCAGTTATCACTTGGTCAAGTCAGCCTGTTCTGTTCACTGCAAGTAAAGCTGGAGAATCCTTTTTGCTGTTGTTCTTTGGGGATTTTATTTATTTATTTTTCAATAAGGTGTTAAGCACCAGGCCAAAACCAGTGTTTCTGGTATTAAAGCAGGACCCATATTTTTATGCCAGGCAGCTTTCATTCTAGAAGGTCATTTCTATTAAATAAATAAATAATGAAGAAACCAAGAAAGTATGAAGTCATCAACCGATATGGTATTTGAGGGCAATACTGAGGTTTCTCCAAATTGCTTGGTTACTCAGATCTTTCTTTTCTTGTTTTCCAATTTAAGCAAAGTAAAAATAGATGTAGTTGCTGGCACTCACAAAACTGCTGTCCTTCACCACTCCACCTGAAATGCACTTAAGTAACAGGAGGAGTGTATATTCGTGTGAAATTTTACTGGCATGAGCTGGTTTGGGGTGGGTGATCCAGTGGTAGATGAACAGTGATTCTTCAGCCACATCAAGAAGACAATTTGAGCAGCTGTTACACATTTAGTATTGAAGGGTTTTTTTTAAGCTCTGCAAAAGAATACCATGGTTTTGAAATTTTGTATTAGATGTTGGTTTGTCTTGAACATAAGTTGTTACCTAAAGTTTGTGAAAAATGTGACAGATCTACACACTGATATTCGACTGCTGTACTTCACACAGACCTTTGTTTTAATGGAGTGAAAATATATACATTCATGTATTTTTTCTACTCAAATGTGAGGTGGCACCTACTGTATATTTTTACTCTTAAAAATTAAATAGACTAAAGCTAAAAAAATAATTACCCTAACTTACCCCAAATGACAATTTAGACTGCCTGAGCTGCACATCTCAAGCAAGCTTTCCCTCCCCCATCCTGAATAAGCAGTAGTGACAGCTTTGCTACAGTAGCATTTGTAATTGGCTCCAGGCACTACGGTCTGTGATCGCTGCAGCTGATGTGGTAGATTTAACCTGAGACATGATAAGTTAAAATAAACAGGGTGTGATGGAGCTGATAAAATGGGCATCTGGAAAAAACACTATGATCACGAAAAAAAAAAAAAGAAAAGGATATCATCCAATACAAACCTTCAAAGACTGTTTGTCAAAAAACATGTATGGAGATATTTTAGCTTTACTGGCTAAACTGATTTACTGGTATCGAAACAGAGTTTCAGTGTTTATCATTAGATTTATCTCTGACTGGAACTCTTTGAATCCAGCCATTCCTACCAATGTGTCCTCAGTACAGTATATAACAAAAAGTCAAAAGAACATTTTTCAAATAGTCAGAATCGCCTGGAAATTTTCATAACAGATCAGCTCCGCTTCCCCTCGGTGCGAAGTCTTTCTAAATGCAGCTAGGAAAAGGTGTGGTGCCTCGTTCCTTTTTACCACTTACGTCAATGTTGCTGACACAGTAACATTTTCCATTGCATTGATCAGCGCAGGGGAATTGCCAAGGACTCTGGTGACGAGGCCCTACAAGTAGTGAAGGAGCCTGCATTTCTCAGTGCAAGAAGCAGGGCAGCCACGTGGGCACAGCAGCTGTGCCTGGGCTTTAGCCACACACTCTGCTGACCTGGATTTTTTCCATCTTAAAACTTGTATTTCACTGAGCTCCCATTCAGCTTAGAATTTGTGCAAGTGGCAGGAGCCTCAGTCGAAAGGATCACAGGTTGGAAATAACTCATTGCCATTTCCAGGTTAAGAGTCTTCAGCTGAGAGTCAGTTAGGGAAGCTCTTTTTCCTAAGGCTGTCACTGCCACTCTTGTGAAGTTTTGGTGGGAAAGCTGCTACTAAAAAGCATCACGTCTACAAAGCCACTAGCGTGGGTCAATGTGTGCTGCAGCAAGGCCAGGCTGGGACCAGCTGATGCTTTTCTACTTGATTTGCATTTTCCTTGCTCAAGATGATGCTCTGTTACTGGCATCGATGACTTGAAGATCAGATGTATTGTGAAAACTGTGAATTCAGGAAGTCAAGGGCATGAGATCTAAGCAGAAAGAAGGAAGCAAATAAATCTATGAAAATAATATTCAGAGATATATAGTTACAATCACAAATACTTTTCCATTTGTTTTATTCCAGTTGGCCACGTTGTTGATTAAATAAAGCTGTGCATAAAGATCAGTTATGAAGGATGCTACAGATGAGCAGTATCAGCCCAGGAAAAGAATCTTAATAAATTGCAAATGCAATTTATTTTATATTAAAATTTAATCAGATTAATCTATTTCTAATACTGTATGCTAACAACTTGGGCACATAGTCCCTCCCATGATATTACTCTCACTCTCATAATGCTACTTGATTTATATGATATTAAGCAGCAGTTGAAAGACAGACACATTAGGGATGCAGCTGTCTCTAAAATTCTTATTAAGAGAACTGAATCTTTTTTCAATTGTGTTGTAACATTTCTATCAGAACTTTTAGACCTGAAATCTTGAAGCTGAAATACAAGCAACAGATTCTTTCGTTGCTTGGCTTCATCTGTTATGGGAGAGGAAACAATAAAAATAGCAGGCACGTGGACAAAGGTACTCTCTTTCAATATTTATCAGAATTTATTTGACATCACCTCTTCAATAGTGGATTGAGTGTGGCCTCATGACCATTTAAGTAAGACAGAAAAACAACTTCCCATCATGCAGCCACATGGGGGTCTCCAGAGCTGTAGCTCCAGGCTCACAAGGAAGGTCAGGGTGGAGAGCGACTGGGCTTCAGCCCAGCCAGTGCTGAGAGGAGAGAAACTGCTGGAGGGGAGGTTTCTGCAAAAGGAAACACCAAGAAACCTTTTACTTCTCAAGTGCTTTGCCGGGGCAGACAGCCACATTCAGACATCTCTCTTAAGAGAGCAATCTTGATTTCAAAAAAGCCACGTGCCTTCTGCACAAACCCTCCGACCC
This sequence comes from Myiotriccus ornatus, assembly GCA_036023395.1. Lineage (NCBI taxonomy): Eukaryota > Metazoa > Chordata > Aves > Passeriformes > Tyrannidae > Myiotriccus > Myiotriccus ornatus. The sequence continues at coordinate 661,414 of JAYRBT010000002.1, forward strand.
ATGTCCCATATAACAACAGCAGGGTTTAATGTCAACACAAGCACCCAAAAATGACAAGCTCCGCACTGGAAAGAAGAGCACTTGTCCTTCCAGCCACACTCAGATGGAGACAAGCGCTGCTGGCCAATGCCACACCTGAGCACCCTGAGTAATACACACTATAACACTATAATAACACTACAGTCAAAGGCAGCAGGTGTATTCCCAGAGCTGGGAGGGCCAAGGACCTTTTCCATATTTTCCAGTTCTTCTTCCTAATCTAACTTTGTGCCACCTGCACCCCAAAGCTGTACAGGGCACTTGGCAGCTCACCCCTGTGAGCCAGCTGGACATCACCAGGAGCACACACACACCACAGTTCCATTAATGCTTCCAGCTGCTCCCATGACTTTGAGTGAGAGCAGTACCTGGCGGGTGAGGATTGCTGCCCAAAACTCAGAGGAAAATGTTCAAGAGGAGCGATGTCTGTGTCTCTGGTGGTCATGGACGTGTGTGTGTCCCAAAGAATCTCACTGATCTTCAGTGCAGATTAAACCACTCTCTACACATTATCACTGGCCAGTGCTGCCACTTGCCGTGGTTAACCCCAGCCAGCAAATAGCCCCATTAGCTCACTTCCCTCATTGCATTGGGAAGAGATTTGGAAAGGTAAAAGAAAGAAAACTTGTGGGCTGAGATAAGAACAGTTCAATAACTTACACAGAACTATTATTGAAAATAATAATAGTCATAATTGTAATGAAAATAAAAATAACAAAAAGAGAGAGAAAAATCCAGGAAAGACAAGTGACGGAAATAAAAACAACTGTTCTCCACCAGCCAGTCCCCAAGCAACAGCTCCCAGCTAAACTTTCCCACTAATTTATGTGCTGAGCATGACTCCATATGGTGTGGGATATCCCTCGGATCAGCTGGGGTCATCTGTCCTGGCTCTGTGCCCTCCCAGCTTTTTGTATGCCCCAGCCTCCTCTCTGGTAAGGTGGGATGGAAGCTGAAAAATCCTTGACTTAGTGTAAGCACTGCTGAGCAACAACCACAACATCCCTGGGTTATCAACATTATTCTCATCCTAAATCCAAAGCTGTACCATCTACTGGGAAGAAATTTAACTCTGTCTCAGCTGAATCCAGGATGCTACTATAGTTTGCAAATGGGTTGCAGGACTGTATTCATGTTAATCACACAATTGTCTATACAAAAGACACTAAAAGTTTTTAAAAATTGTGAGAAATATTACATTCTTCTTACTTTTCAACAACTCCTCCTCCTTCCTGGGCTTAACAACCTACAGAGGTCTGCAGTAACTCACACACTGCATATGGAAATATCACTACCCTGTGTAGCTTCAGCAGAGAGATTTAGAGTTTGTTTTGTCTGCAGGTACCAATTTACTTCAGTGGTTACAAACAGCCTGCTCAGGCCTGAGCCACGGGGTAATGCCACCATTCCTCACTGAAAAAATGCTCTGGTTGCAAATGAGAGGGGAAAATACACACCAATTAATTAATTACCCAGTTAATAACCCAGAACAGCTCTGGCAAATGAGACCTGCACGTGCATTGTGGTGCATGAGTGAAGATCCCTTCCCAGCACGGCTGGCACTGCTGCCCCTGAGCTCTCCGAGCATCTGCCAGGATAAGAGCACAGCTACAAGAGGGACACCCTCTCTTCATCTCACAGCTATTTGTCACAAGTCACCACAAAATAAAATAAGGTGACCCAGGAGAATGAAGCCAACAAGGCCATTTATACATCCCTTATACTGACAGATGAAGATAAGACATTATCAAAATGGCCCAGCAATGTTTAACCCACATCCAGCCACTTCAGTGATGCCCTCGGCCAAGGCGACTCCTACCCACTCCTCAGATCCTCCATCTAAAGCACTTGACTCCAGGCATTACTATTTGCTCATCAGTCCTAAATCAAAAGGTATTAAAATGAAAACTTAAAAAAAAAATAAAATAAAAACTTAAACACCAAGAACTACACTTGTACTTACAGCAACTTCCTTCCCCACGACAAAACACACCTGCTCTCCTTTTCCCTTTCCTGACTCAGGGGTCAGTTCACTGATTTCACACCACCTTTAACTTAACAGGAATTTAAAAGCAAGCTCATGTCCCCCCACTGACAATACATGCCTTCACTACCCCGTCACCAGGTTGTGTCTCAGCTCTGGGACAGGTAAAGCTGTTTGCTCCCCAAAGCCACCATATGGCTGTGGCAGAGTCAGCTCTCCCTGTCCCAGCTGTCTCCACACAGGATGCTACCCCAGATTAAAGAGGCCATGTTCAGCTTCCTAGCTAAGGATATCCATTTTCCATGGATGCTGGTGAATGCCAGAATTCGTATGTCCCTACTCGGAATGTTTTTATAGTATCTGCACATACAGAAGGATGGCTCAACACCCTCCAGATCTGATTTTCATCCCAAGACCCAAAACATCTACAGGCAAGACCTTCACTGATATTATTTCCCTGTTCTATCCATCAGAAAACCTGTTGCCCAGACAGGGAAGTGACCCATTCAACAGTTTAAAGGCTGAGCTGGAAACATGATGCTCTACCCACATTTCAACAGAGAAGAAAGGGAACGGGGGATTTTCCAGGTGCCCCTTTCATCACACTGTGTGGATTCAGGGGCAATCTGGCAGATAAATTTGGTAAAACTGGCTCTGACCTCACAGTGCCATCCACCAGCACTGGCCTCTCCATCACAGAGGATCTTCAACTACTGTGAACAAATTTCATAAAGGCAGCATATTATAAAAACGTTGGCGTTATTAAAAGTGAGTGGATTTGTCTGAAGGTAAGCACATACTTCATGACAGCACAGCATTATTTAAGGAACATTTCTTTCTTTGCCTTACTTCAGAAGAAGGGTATCATTTGTTTTATAATGGAACTCAAAATACCTCTTTAAAGTCCATAAGATACTATGGGAGCTGATACATTCACAGTAAATAGCTTCTGCTTTGGATTAATTTCTGGTTTATTCCCTAAAAGAAGAACAGAGCAGCAAGCTTTATACAAAAGTGAGTTAAAAGTAGATGCTTCTGAAATGAGGATTGTTGTCATGAAGGAGCTATGAAGGAACCATAAGTATGGTGTCTAAATTAGGATAAGTGAAATATTAAAAAAAAAAAACCAAAACAAAACCTGGAATGTAGCAGGAACATTTATGAAGTACTATATCCAATTAAAAACAGGTGAGTGACATCCCTCCTTTCCAAACCAAAATAACAAAAGCAATTATGTCAGGTTTTGGACTTATATTCATGCTCGGAGTATTCTTTCTTTTTTTTTTTTTTTTTAAAATGAAGGCTGGTTTCAAGTCATGTTTTGTTAAACATTTCAAAACATAATAATAAAATGGCCATATCACACTTTATGAATTGTATTTTAAGAGACTATTTGCCCCACCTTAAAAGCAGTATTTTAATAGCTGGAAGAGAGAAACTGTGCCTTTAAATCACACTGAATTTTTGCCATTGAGTATCATAAAACTCCTGAAACACGCAGCCTAAAGAGAAATGCTGAGTTTTTTACAGCATACACCACAGCTTTATTTACTTGACTTGCCAAATCCTGAGAAGATGGACTACAGGACAACTTCAGAAACTTGCTTGTGCTGTTGTCCAAAGTAACTAATTTTTTTAAAAAACCTTTATTTTTATGATCAAGTGCTCATTCTTTTATTAATCCTGTTGTAAAACATTCTCAATCCTTATAAAGGCTTATTATTACTGTATCAATAGGATAATATTTATTGCTCATTTTAAAGGGATAATGAAATCTTCTAACAAGCTGCAGGGATGAAGGGAACCTCCCTGAAAAGTCCTTCTTTGAAAAGGTCATTCTTATCAGCAACTCTTCTATATACTTAAAACTGATTGTGGCATTCAGCAAGTTTCATTTTTCAGCTAAATTATTCAACACCTGTAGGAAGCCATTCTGAAAGCTTTTTACACAGCATGAGATGAAACACAAGTGGTAAAGGGACGAATATTTGAAATGGCAAAGTTACTAGGCATCTGAACATCCAGCCAAAATGAGTGCCAGGAAGAAAAACAGCTGGCTAAACTCAAGGAAAAGTCAAGAGAAGCAGGCTTAGAAGACAAATAGAATCCAAAGAGTGTGTCAAGTAGAGCATTTTGAAGGGCACCTCTCCTCAGCACCGATAAATCACTCACTTTATAGATTTTTTTGTCCCGTTCGCTGCTCATTTAATGCCTCTGCATAAAGTGGTGCAGCCTTTTGGCTGCTGACCTCCTTCCAGCAACCCACCCCCTCCGTGGTCCTGCAGCAATTATTGGTGCTGTACTGCCTCGCCTCAGGAGCAAGGTCACCCATCCCAAACTGTTTCACAGGTAACTCAGCAGCCCACGTGTCTGTGCAATGTTGGGGCCTTAGCAGTTTTACACGAATATGCTGAGTTCTGAAGAGGCCGGGAGGTGAGAAGAAGGTAAACAAGA
>JAYRBT010000002.1:668139-678980 GCA_036023395.1 Myiotriccus ornatus
CTGAAATCCAGCCCTTTCTTGACTTCTTTCTGATATTTCATGTACATCACCACATAAATATATATACATGTAAACTCATTCATATATGTTTGTGCCATGAAAAAAAATCCAAACCTTTACAGCTTTAACACTGACTATAAGAATATTACAAGGAAAACTGTTGAAAGGAAAACAGTCAGATATAAACAATGGCACTTGAACAAAATCATGCAAGCTAAAAATGGATATTAATACAAACCTGTATGTTGTTTCCATCAAAGCCCTGCTGGTATGACATCTGCAATGGAAACAAAAAAATAAACTTTTAGTAGAAGACCTGGTAGTAGCAATAGCAGGTTTTGCTATTTCAAAGAACATTAGTTTTGTTAATACAAGTTGTTGATATCCTCAATTCAACGTTATTAAAGAGCACTTCTCAATTAGAAAGGATAATGGGATTGTAAAGATGTTTGTAAGGAATCTGATTTACCAGATGCTCTTATTACAATTAGCATTTACTTTGTTATTAAAGTTCTATCTAATATATTATTGAACCTGACCATCTATAGTTCGGTTCATTTATACATGGCCAGTATTTGTTGTGCCAAATTTGAGTTTAAAACCTAATCTTAAAACGACTGTGACTGTAATGATTTTCATCCAAGTCCAGTAGGAAGGCCTGGAAACATAAATATCTACTGGGTAAGTGCTCAACACCTTATGCCCTTCAGAATAAAGACCAGTGTCTTTGCTATATTCTCTGAAGCCCTCACACATATTGCATATCTCTGGAATAAAAATACAAAATAGGAAAGGATATGACTTCACCTTTTCACTTTCTGGAATGAACAGTAATTAAACTAAGCATTACTTAATTAGAATACTGTCTCCCATATGCTTTCGAAAACTAAACAACCAAACATTATTTATATTCACTTCTACTAGCAGAAAGAATAAATTTCTAAATCATTTTAATAAATTACTGTTAATTCAGCTTTTCCAAATGTGAGCAGAAAAGAAATATTCCTTTCATAGAGAGCACAGAGCTATCACAATCCAATTCAGTAATAACAGCAATTTCATACTGATATGAATTTGTTTAAAAGGTGACCTAGACAATAAAGCAGGTATAATTAAATTGGAAACAGCTAATTCAATAAAGTACTGATGTCAAAAGTAATAATCAAAGGAAATTTTAGTGCAAGACTCATCTGCAGAAAGGATCGTTTTAGAATAATGGTATGCTTATGTAAAGAAATTTAAAATATAAAATGTCTGATGATGATTGATTGAAAAATAGAACAAAAAGTGATTTTATTTTAATAGATTACAAAATAAGTAAAAAAAAAAGACACAAGATTGGTATCATTAATATAATGCTATTGGTTTAAATGGAAGAAAAAAAGTCTATGGAATTTGATTAAAATCTCTGCTTCCTGGCTTGAAATGGTTAAGTACAATTAAGTTTCACCCAACTTGAACATTAAAAAGTGCTCTATTAAATTGACATTATGTTTTCCAGAAGACAACTCTCACTGCACAGGCATTCAGAGAATTGACCACTCTCACTCTGCCTGAGGAGGAGAACTCAGCTACTGCACAAAGCTGCCCTTCCTCTGCCCACAATACAGAGTGAGCTCCCGATGCCTCTTTCATTTGTTTCTGCAGAAAATCAAGACTAGTTTAATATTAATTCAGTCTCTTCATCCTCTGTCCCAGAGTACTTATTGAGCTGAGGTCACTATGAAAAACACCCAGAAGAGCTCTATACCAAAGGTCAAGTTCCTCTGCCCACTCTTCAACCACAAAGGTGAAGTTCACCTGTCCCGCACTCAGTGCCATTTTCAATCAACCTCTGATTGATCCAAGGCAGAAAAACGAGACCATCAAAAATCTGAGGCTATTCCAGTCCAAATGAAAGGTAATTGGCCCAAACACTTCTTTCTATAAAAAAACAACTACAGTAATATACCTAGAAATACAGAATTAAAACTGTAAAAATAGTTTGCTGTCCTGCAGAAACATTTCTCCCAGAAGGAAAATTGCCAGAGGGCATGAACCAACCAGACTTCTGTACCGTTGCTTTTGGAGCAACACTCCCATTCCTGAAGTTTACCTGTTTTTGAAACAACACCAATCTTGAAAAAATTAGTTCCTCCATGAACTCCTAAATATGTGCTCTTGCTCTGCCCGTTTCTTCCTGGTAAGCTCCTTTCCAAGCACTCCCCGTTTGCTCTAGAAGCGTTTGGCTTTCCCAGCTGCAGGCACTGCTTGGACAATCATCTTCCTCATCTGCTTCCAGCGTGGGGTGTCAGGCTGGAGGGAAGCATCCCGTGAGCAGTTCAATCCTCCTGGGTGCCACCTGGACCATGAGGCTTGAACACAGTCCCAGGGAAGGGTCAGACACTGCAGCAGTGGCACCACGTTGTGTTACGAGGAGGAGCCTGAATCCCAACACATCAACTACTCTCCTTCAGTCTTCGGCCTTCAAGCCACTCTGCTCACCCATGAGCTTGGCCCACTTCTGGATCTGTGATCTGTTTCATCCACAAACCCACTCCCCACAAGTTTTCTTTCTGGTTTAGTAAACCAGCTCCTTGAGAGTCCTTGTTCACAGATGACATTTCTGTGTCTTTGAGTCAACAACTTGAACAGGAGCCTCAGCAGATTCCTGCTCTCCACACCTTATTGCCAGCTCCAGTTCTAGCCATTGCCCACCTTCAGAAAAGGAAAGTAGGAAAGAGAAGTAAAACAGCAGCAAATGGTGAAAAATCTGTTCAAAGTAAGGAGCTGAAATATCTGTCAAGAAAGATGTTACATACTTGACCTGCTCTAAGTTTGAAACTTTCATCAAGTTATAGTCCCAGAAGGTGAAAACAATGTACTATTCTAACCAAGGATCAGTGTAAACTTGGGAAGATGAAGACTGGTGTAAACTATACAGAGCCCAAAACCAAGCAGGCAGCATTTCCCTGTTTAAAAACTAGGGAAACCAAGGTGGATTTTGCCTTGCACATCGTAGGTGACCCTGATTAGCTCGGTTAGAGCACGGTGCTAATAACAACAAGGCTGTGGGTTGGATCCCTGTATGGGCAGTTCACTTAAGAGCTGAGTTCAATGATCCTTGGGAATCCCTTCCAACTCAGAATATTCTGTGAAATCTGTACCACCAGCACCTTGGCCAGCACTGCTGGCAGGGCAATGAGAGGAGGAGATACTGCAGCTTGGCTCTCAGTCCCCACGCTGAGCTGAAACACTGGCAGGCAGAAAAATCACTGACTGACTCGTCAGCCGAGCCTGTTTATCTGGAAGTCCCAGAGAAAGAAAAATATAGAAACCCACAGTGTCATTTTTTTCAGAGTCACTTTTTCTGACTACAACCACACTTTAATTTGTCAGTCAGGGTGTCTCAGTCCAACATAGATCTTGTTTCCCTGGAGACGAGTCTTTTAAATAGCAGTTCAAAACACCAACCAGATTGAAAGAGGAATTCAATTAAAGAAAAAAAAAAATCTTTTTGCACTCGGGGTCTGTGCTGGGTAAAGCCTCTGGAACAAGTATTCTCCAAAGGCACATCTGGGCTTTTTTTTTTATTATTATTTGTTATTTCTTATCCACTTTTTTGTTATAGGCATGGATAAACAAAGTAAGATTTTAGCTGACAATTCAATTATACTGATCTTTGCTATTTTTTCTTATTGCCTAATAGCTTGGATTACTGCATTTAAACACTCTCTTATTGATAAATAACTTCTTGACAATTTGTATAATATTGTTCTTGCTATTTGAATGAGAAATTTTTAGAGGACAATGAAGTTAAATAACAGTCAATCTTAATGACATTCTTTTTAGACCTGACCCCACCAAAGAGTACTGTTGGACTGGAAAGATGATGGATCAGGAAATCTCTAATCCACAGGATTCAATCTCAGAAATTCTATGAAGTTAAAATTTTGAGAAATTTAGTGATTTCTTATCATGGCATGCAACTAAAACACAATTCTTTGAAAACACATAATTTCCATATGTAGATGCTACCCCCAATGGCATCTTTAAAGAAAATCTTTTTAATGAATTAAAAGATGGATATCCTCATTCTTGAACTACAGCTCTTTGGAATCTGAGCCCACATTAATAAAAGCTCAGTTCTTCCCTTACAGTCATCTGTTGCAGCAGTTACTGAGGGAAAGAAAACAGTATATCATTGCCAGGCACTATTACTTGCAGCAATGATAAGCTGTTTCAATAAGTTAAATTTCAACAGCCATAAACGTAATTAAATCTGTTTTCTTTACACCTTCAAACAAGATTTTCTCCTCTACCTGGAGTGTGCTAATTTCCCGAAGAGATTTACAATAAACACATCTTACCCATGGCAAGAAATGGTAAAAAAATTAGGAAAGAACTGAAGGTATCTGAAAGCCCAACCACTCTCTTTCCTTCCCCTGGCATTTGATAAGATGCAGGATGCTCTACATTCCTGTGCTAGGCAACAGGTGACACGGTGCATCTCCGAGAAGGGCAGCCTGAGACACTGGACAGCTGACTGGAAGCTGAGCTGGAATTGTAACCAAATAATTCTCATGCAAGTCTTCCTGTGAAACCTTCAATCCACCAAATTTAGCTGCAAAAATCTGTTCCTTTGGACTCGATCGCCTGAAAATTCCCACTGGCCTGCAAAGTCAGTGGTAGCTCACTGAACCTCTGGGAGTTGAATTAGCTCCAGGATCAGCATCTTTCTCCCAGCTGACACACAAGAAGCTGTCAAGAGAAACACTCTCCCTCCTGGCAGTAATTCCTCTTGGAGTGCATTCATTCTTTGAAAAAAAAGACACCAAAGAGACAGCCAGGGTATTACAGAGCTACAAAAAGAAGCAATCTGTCTTAATAGCTGGGAAAGTTGTGATCAAGAGATAAAGGCTGACTTTTGAACCTTCCTCCAAAAATTTTTTTGGTTATGTAACAGTGCAGGATAACTGAAATAGGTGACTGTTAATCATTATTCCAACTTTATTTACAATGTAATTTATATTTTTTTAAATCATGCTATCATAAGAGTCAAAAATGAAAGAAGAAGGGACAGTATTGCATAAAACCTGAAGACAAAATCTCTTCTTGTCATTATCTAGCTGATGATTTTTACTGGTAGGAAGACGAAAATACTTACAACTACAGGTTCTGATCATCTGCTAGTATTTTATATTCTACTGTAACATTTGAAGTTGCTAGGGTTGTAATTTATACATCCTGACTTTACTCAATATTGCTAGATGTAGCAGTGTACAGATTTTTATTTTAAAAATAATAAATTTTGATGCAAAGAGCTTAAATAAATGCCGCGCTCCATTTGAAAATTAGTGCTAAGTTATTTTTACCTAAAAAAAAAAAATATGGAAAAAAAGCAAAACCTTAAGTACTAGGAAACAGCACTGATCACGTAGCATTTAAAAAAAAAATCACAAAGTCACAAAGTACAACCACAAAACAGTGTAAAAAAGAACCCTTCTTGTAACAGCCTTTGGAACTATGAAAAAAAGTCCTCCTGATGTACACAGGCAGAGGATCCATGGGGTGAAGAATAGTGTTAATTAATATTTACGATTTTGGATGATTTTTACCGACCTGAACAACTGTGAGATTCAATTCTCACCTTCCACTGACATCTCAAATGTGTGCTGGGAACATTCTGGCATAAGCTCTAAGCTGTTGAACAAACATGCCCTAAGACAAGTCCTGAGAGGTGTCTATGCAGGAAAGAATCATCTTTCTTTTAGCCAAAGCTGACTATAATGGCTTTGAGGGAAGGGGTGTCTCTTATCATTTCTGTCCCCTCCTCTCTCACGTAATTCCTTTTGAATGATAAAGGTGAATCTTAACTCATGTTAAATCATCGGTTAGTGGATTTGAGAGAGGACTTTATCTCCCCTCAGCCTTGCCTGTCATTTTCCCATGCCATTAAATCTTCTCTTTTTTCCACACCAAGACTGATCATCATCCCAAAGGAAAAAAGAAGAAAAAATCAGACAATTAACTTCAGTCTGCTTTGGATGAAGCTCAGCAGCTGCAGCCTGCCCAGTGCTTTATCAAGAGTTTCCTCTCATGCCCGTGGTAGAAATTTTCCACTCACATCCTCACTATTTAGCTTGTCACTTCACAAAAACTGTCCTGTTACGTGAATTTTGCCCAGGAATGCCCCGCCCTCGCTTCTCCAACCCTTTGAAAGCATCCTGTCAGATATGTGGTGAACTGTACAGACCCCGGGGGAGTCCCTCACTTCTTTGCTTGCATCAGTAGGGCCCTTCCACAGTATATTTTCAATAGTATCTCTGTTGAGGGGGAGGGGAAGTCAAACAAACCAAGTTCAACACAAAAGGACAAAAAACAAGTTGACTAAAAGGCACTCAGTCATCAGTTTGCAACAGGGAACTGAGACATGTCCTTGTATCGACAAGGGACAGGACAAGTGCTGTTCCTCTGAAGAGAAATTCAGGGTACCATGTGCATCATCCTCCAGGGAAACCTTTCTCACTTCATTGAACATAAAAGAGTCTAGACAGATTGTTTCAAGAGACTAGGCTAAACTGAGGCAGAAAAAATACCACCCACGGGAATTTGTTAAAATTACTAAAGATACAGATTGCCAAAAAAAATAAAAAAAAGCTGCTCAGAAGACTTTGAATTCAATGCTGATTTCAATAGACTAGTCAAAGGGAATTTATTTTTGATATACTGTCCCCATTGAAAAATAAAAAAACATGTTTCAGATACATACTTTAAGACTGGATTTTTTTTTTCCATATACAGAGTGAAAATCAGAGGGACAAAGCCCTCAAGAATAGTATAGTAGAAACTTTTGATCTTGAAAGTCAACAAAAAAGTTTAATGTCAACGACTTGCTAGGAAGAAAAATTCTCTAGAGATCTGGTGAAAAATGCCAAAAATAATGTGCTTGTATCACCACAGAATTATATCCTGCTTTAAAATACATATGCAATGAGGATTATCATTATTATTGGATAACTAGAGCGATGATATAAGGAATGGTAATCCTTCCGTGTTTGGTAAGGAAAAAATATGTTCCCTATGTCCATTGTGGGGTGGGGGGTGGAATCTGAACATCACTGAAGAGAAGAGCTGCATCCAGTTTGATTTACTCCTGCTCTTCTTTTTATGTGTAGCCTGGGGAGCCTCATGATGATGTGTAATGAGTAGGGGTGAAATGTGTATAAATAAATGCACTGGCAATTTGTGAAGGCTCTTTAAAGCATCTTTTTTTATACACTCCATTCCAAATTGCATTTTCTGGAAGAGAAATGGGAGGCATTAAAAAAAAAAAAAAAAGACAGAGCTCACACAGTAAGAAAAATCTCCAATTCCATTTCTGTTCTTGCCTTTGTTTTTTTCATTTTCCCCTTTTTCAGAAGGAAAACCACTGCCCAGTATTTCATCCTGATGCAATAATAACCAGGTGGACAAAGTTCAAAATGAATACCTCCGACAGATCTCTGTATACAAAAAAGTAGCACGACTTCTCCCTGGAAATATGGAACTCCGTGGGATAAATGTAGTGTCAGCTTCACCAGCCAAGGATCAGAACACCACTGTCTCTTTTTTTTCCTCCCTCTCCCTTGCCCCTCCAGTTTCCAATTCACTTTTTTTTCCCCCTAAAATATTTGGTGTGAGGGTTCAAGCAGTTCCTTCACTGCCAAAGGAAAAAATATATAGCATCCTAAAAAACATTATTCATTTATGGAAAAGAGACAGGGAGGAACCATCCACACACCAGCAGTTCCAAAACTGAACTTCCTACCCAAGAAATGGAATGACCCTGAACTCTTTACAGATCTCCAAGTGCCCCTACTTACAATGAAAAGCAGAACTGCAAGTTTTCTGTGTTATGGTAAGTTTTTGTTCAACCATAGCCAGCTAAGGTAGCCAATCATTCTTTTACTGTCAAATTATCACTAATCAAAATAAATTGAGATATAATCATCCACCCTTGTTTTTCAATTTATATTTTTCATTTTATATTTTCCCCTCCCACAATCCTCACTCACCTAAAAATATGAAAATGTATGGAAGATCTTAAATCACCAGCCTGAGTTATAACACACTGTAAACTTAGTCCGCAGAAAAAAAAATCACTCCCCCTTTACGAGGTTGAGATTTCAAATGCCTTCTTTCTATTTATTTCTTCTTATTCTCACAAATTTGCTTTTAAAATGCACTCCCTCTAATCGCAAGGAAATTTTTAATGATTTACAAGACTCAAAAGAACAATTATTTTAAGATCCAAAAGCAATATTGGGCATTTCAAAATAAAATAAAAAAAGGTGCCATTTACACGCAGAAAGGAGTTTCTACATATGTGCAACAGCATTCTTTTGCTGTATGAAATGTTACATATGACTAATAAGCTTCAGTTTGTGGTGGAAAAAATTACTAAAATCAGTTATAATATTCAAAGACTGGTAGCTGAGAGTACAGTGTCACAAACTCCTAGGAGTTCAGCAACTCCTTTATTAGAAATCAGTTTCAAATTTCCAGTTTACAGATTTATACCTCTAGGACATCCTTACCCAAATTCCAGCCTTCACTCGCTACCTGGTGAAGCTCAAAATGATTTAATACAAGCTAAAATTCTACCATGGCTTTGTGGCAATTATTGCTATTCGCTGGAGACAACACATCAGAAATACTTGCTATTTCTGCCTGAACTTACTTACATTTGCTTAGAAAGTTGCTAGGAGCTGCTTGAGAAGAAAATCTAAGAAACCTACATTTTTTTATAAATCAGCATTTTGCCTATCTTTCAGAAATTTTCATTATCTGAGGAAATTAGAACAAATAGCTTTCTTATTTGGGAAAGAACCTACTAATGTACTCGAGACACTACTGATTTTAATTGATAAGACTCACTGATACATCACCATCATCATCCAAAAGGCCTCTCATTCTATGAAAATAAAGACATTTGAGCTCATTCTTTAACTTCCGACAAATGTCTCTTTTGTCCCCCTTTGTTTATCCCTAGAGGAAGGGGAGACCACAGTCTGCCACGGCCCTGACATTATCGTCACTTGCACCTCCTGCATCTTGCACCTCTTGGCTCTTTCACCACCCTCAAGTTTGGAGTCGTATTTATCAAAGGAAGCTGGAAATTACCACTGTCTCAATTTTGCTTCTCAGCTAATTCATTAAGCACTTCTCACGATGTGAAAGGCACTTCATGAACTGCTGGAGAGCCGGCAGAGGAGCGGCAGATCATTTATTTCCATACAAATGGCTTCATTGCTAGGCAGACTTGGGATAATTTATAAGGGATTCTCGTCTGAAAACAGGGGTCGTGCTGGCAGTGCCCTTCTGTTTACACACAAAGAAATACAATATCAAAACTATTGAAGAAATAGAACTTCTAAAGCAGTGAGCTGCACCTCACCTGGACCCACTGCAAAGCAGGATGAGGCACGGAGCTTTGGCAGACCACCAGGGGTGTTTTACTACCGGCATTAAGGTTTGTCACCACTAAATAAAGCACTGAAAGAGTGTCATAGAACCACAGGATGGTTTGGATTGGAAGGGACGGCTAAAACCATCTCGTTCCAACCCCCTGCCATGGGCAGGGACACCTGCCACTATCCCAGGTTTGCTGTCCAACCTGGCCTTGGACACTTCCAGGGATGGGGCAGCCACAGCTTCTCTGGGCAACCTTTGCCAAGGCCTCCCCACCCTCCCTAATATCCAATCTAAATCTACCATTCTTCAGCTGAAAGCCATTCCTTCTTGTCCTCCCGTGAAGAACATAAAAGGCAATTTTAAGAAGCAGTAATAAAACACGTTTAAAATGCACATAGATAAGATGTAAGATAAAACATCTCCAAAAAACATATTATTCCTACAATTACATATGAAATCAGCGTATTTACAAGAAAAAAGCTGTTAGTCATTTCCATTTATAAAGTTTTGTCTGTCTGTTAATGTTTGATCACCTATTACTGAGAAAGGTTTTACCCAGAGATTACACAGATGACTGAGTTTAAGATTACTTCAGATAAAAATGATTGTACACACTCCAAAAGTTGCTGGTTTACAACCTCTACCTTATGAAATACATCGCAAATATCAAAGAAAAGGGTTTGTGTGAGGTTTTGTTGCAATTTTCCTATCCTGTCCTAGTCAAACAACAAAACTGCTCAAAGCATTTTGCTGATATTAGTTATTTCCTGCACTTTAATTTCACGAGTGAAATATTCTGAACTGTTTTCCTAGAATAGCTATGCTAAAAATGGAAAAATAAAAAACCCTCTTCCATTTTGAAAGGGTTCTGAAAGAGAAACAAAGATTCCAACTGTCGTGGTTTTGCCCACCAGCCCATCCCTGGGGCTGTAAATGGTTTTGTCCAGGTGAATTTCCCTGGACCCAATCAGAACTCTTAATGATGCCTTTGCTAATTACATATTTAAGAAAAGCAGAAGAGAAGGTGGATTGCGCAGCTGAAGAGCGGCATCCATGTAGGAGCGGCAGCAAGACCCCCTCCTCCCCCTGCCTGGACCGGGGGCAGGTGTGGCACTGAAACCCCCCTTTCTCTTGTAAAAGAGTGAAGAGAAAAAAAATCTTTAAAGGACTGACTGTTTGGATGAGAAACCGCTGTGGAAGAAATTCTTGCAAAGAGATAAGAGAGTGTCCAAAGTCGAAGCTGGCAACCAGAGAGAGAAGAAAGTTTCGAAGGGGGAGAGCTGCTTCTTCTCCCTTTCGCTCTCTCCCTTCAGCAGGGAAAAAACTGAAAAAAATAGATCCCTGCCACCTGTAGAAGTTTGTTGGGGTGAGGAGACCCCATGTTGCTCGTGGAGGAGCCTGCATTT
>JAYRBT010000002.1:688740-704307 GCA_036023395.1 Myiotriccus ornatus
GACTACCCTGGGTTCAGCACATGATTGAAATCACCTTGAATCCAGTCATAATTTAAATGAGAAAAATCGTATTCAACATAAAAATAATAATTTTTACTTCGTGTAACTCATATAACATGACCCTCTCTGTTACCAGAAACATTTCAAACTGTTGGAAAGTATATAGGAGTTTAAGTGTAGATGGGATTTTACCAGTTAACTATGCATGAAGCTGAGTACTAACATTCAAATCTGAGAGACAAAACGTTGATTTCAATATACCGTGTGCAAGGGAGGACTGAACCATCTGTTACTCACACTTGTATTGTGGTTTAGTGGCTTGATCATTCAGCAAGGTGCAATTTTACCTCAGAGTAAAGTAAGAGCTGTGTGAGTGGGGAAAGCCATGTTCCCAATGTTTACAGGACTTCTTATGGATAGAAAACACCAAACAGTCTCCTGTCAGGTGCTGAAGATCACCAAGGTACAAAACCAGACAAAATCTCGTTGAGGTCAGAGTCTGACCCCTGTTTTCTGAGGAAACGCCAGTTTTAAACTGAAAACATTCATGAAATGTAACTGGTAAAGCAGAGCAGCCTCCTGCTGTTGATCTCATACTTGCACACGGACACACTGGGTTGTTGCTGTAGCAGAGTTAGGACCACACTTTGTAAGATTAAATTTTGTGGGTTTATTTTCTCTCTGAGTTATGGTCTGAGCTTTGATCTCTAGTTTAGCCTTAACAAAATTAAAAAAACACAAAAAACAAACCAACCAAACACCCAAATCCAACAAGGCTTTGAAATCTTCAGTCTTACCAAATTTTTACTTTCTCGCATGAGCAGCTTGAAACACAGTTAACCCCGTTACCAATACCAGGTTTTATTTATCCTCAAGCTCAAGCCATCGACGTTATTAATCTGCTTTATGGCTAATCACTCCACTGTGTAATCTAGGAAGCTGTTACACTGCTTCTTTCCATGACACCGATGTGTTTTATGAACTGTAGATAAGGGACAGCCTATTAAAAATGCTAATAATTCCTCTGGTAAGATTGTGTATAAGGGAGATAAGGACATTCCATTGTTGAATAGGTGTGAACTTCTCCCCATTACAATGTTCTGTTTCTCTCTGGGCACACAGGAAATATTTGCATTTCTGCTCCCTGTATTCTAAAAAAGGAAGCTGAAAAGATTTTCCTAATGGTGTGTTAAAATCACCAAATATTTTATTTTACAGTTGTGAAGTGTAGCAGAAGTAAAATGAAGAGCTTCTTGTAATGAGTACAGGCAAAGACCCTTTCTCTGTCAAAATTAAGAATTCATTTTGTGTTGAAGATTGGCTTTTTATGATGATACCACCTTCTTATCTGATGCTAATAATGAAATACTCTGTCTTCCATCTTCCATTTAAGTGATATGTCTAGAGCCATAGATACAGGAAAGCATTGTCATACATGCAAGCTACAGCAATAAGGCAAGAAAATTATAGAACTCGAGATATTCACTACAGTCATATGTAGTAAAAACCGAGGTAGATTATTGAGTCTTCAGTGGGGAACTGTGAACAGAGATTAATCTCCTAAAACAGGGTCCTAGCAAAGCCTGATGTTCCTGTACCATTATATATAAATATGCGGAGTCCAGGTGTGTTTCTGTGAGTAATGATGGTAATCTTATGGATCTGTCTGAGGCACCGTGAAAGAGATGCACGGTGATTATCAAGAGGCTATAGCTGGGATCCAACAGAGGGTTTTAGCAGCTGACACGCCACTATTCGGAGAGATGGAAAAGTAGCCATTGAGAAATATTCCTGGTAATACCCAGCAAAATTAGTTTTCATGCAAAAGCCGCTATAAAAAGATTGCAGCAACGTTTACAGGTGATTCAGTGGCCAATTTTTGGGGAAAAAAAAATAATCTCGCTTTTGTCTGCAGTATTATTCATCGCTGTCAGTAAAACTGCAATCTTAACACAAAAATACCTACTAATCTTATATTTGAAATAAATAATTTTTAGTTGAGAATCCTCACCTTTAATTCCATTCATGACCCCAGACTCGCTGGTCTGGTTAATTGAGACATGAAGTGATGCTGTGTGTCAGTCCTAATGTACAGTTCAGTACTGTGGGAAAACTCACTGGTAGATTTTCATCTTTCTGGCTGTATGAGGTGTTGTACAGCCAAGGATTCTGTGTGCTGCTGCACATGGAAAAGGAGTGGGTCGGGAATGGAAGGGAAGGGGAAGGGTAGGCAAGGCAAGGGAGGGGTAGGTAGGGCATCAAAAGGCAAGGGAGGGGAAGGCGAAGCATGGGAGGAGAGCAAGGTGTAAAACAAGGAGAGTGTGGGGCGTTGGCAGGGCATGGTGAGGAACAGCAGGGCGAGATTAGGGAAGGGGTGAAATGGAGTGAGAGGCCAAAAAGACATAGGAGGTTAAAAGGGTTTGGGGTCCGGGAAACAACATCTGGCCATAAAAAGCAGAGCCTGAAAAGCGGTGGGAGGCCAAAGAGGTGTGGGAGGCTGGAGGGCAAGTAGAGAGTGGAAAATAGCAGAGACCAAAATGGGGTGGGGAGCTAAAAAGGGCTGGTAGGCTGAAAAGGGGGTAGAGGCCAAAAAAATTTGGAGACAAGAAAGTACTGGGAGACTACATTGGAGTGGGAGGGTGGAAAGGGGTGGAGGTCTATTTAGGGTAACTTTAGGCAGGGCAGGGCAAGGCAGGAGCACTGGCAGGGCAGGGATGGGGAATAGGCAAGGCAACGGGAGGGGCACTGGGAGGGTACAGGCTGGGAATAGTTGGGGCAAGGCGAAGCAGTGCTAGGCAGGTTTTGCTGAATGCTGCCACAGCTTGTTATCGTGTGGGTATCTCTGAACCTTAACATTTAAAAGAAATTCTGTTGCCATGTAGAGTAGAAACCGTCCTTATGAATATCTGTGGCTCTTGAATTTGAGGAAGGATTTAGAATAAATTACTGTTTAACTAGTACAAAAGGCCTTCATGAGGAAGGTGAGCGAAACAGCAGAAGATACAGAATATTTTCTGCCTCTTCTGTTTCAGTTTTCTAATAAAAGGTTAATTATTTTTAATACAATTATTAAAACACAACGGGACAGGAACAGAAAAAAGAACAGGTCAAAAACTTATACATCAGTTAGATGCTTTCAGCTCAACAGGAACTGATGAATTTTACTCGAGGGCATTTCAGAACTAACTCAAGCAATGTCTGCACTTAAAATTGGGTAAAATCCCAAAGAACTGCAGAAGGCACAAAATAAATGTGATTTCCAGTGACAGATGGAATACAGAGAGTTTCAGGACATATTAAGCAGGCAGCCTAATTACAAAACACAAAGAAGATGCCGTAAATTTAAATGGTCCATATGGATATATGTAGAAACAGAATAAGCTGCTGATGTGTGGTGGTCTGTCGAGAACAAATCATACCTCTTCTTTGACTGCTCATAGTGTGTTTAAATGAAAAACACATGAGGTAAGGGTAAAGGAGTAGATGTAATAAAATTTTGGTAAAGGTTTGGATGTAGCCCTCTATAGCACTTGCAAAAACTAGCAATTAGCACATGGGCTTGAGAAAACTGTTGTACAAGAGGCAGACGCTCTCTCCTCCTCAAATAAAAATAGGTATCGGTATTGTTTGTTTACTGGACAGAAATCTGTGTCCTGCAGAGTAGTGAATCTTGGTAGTCAAGGGGTCTGATTACATTTTTATTCCGTTTTGAAGTTTCACAATATACAAAACCTGGTATCTCATTGATTATGTGTGGCTAAACTGGTACACTGACTGTGTATGATTGGATATCTGCAAACCCAAGCGCTGGTGTGTCCTGTAGTAGCAATGTCCTTAAAACTATTTTTGCTTTTATTATGGGAAGAGTCTTTAAAACAAATTAGGACAGGCAAATTAATGACAAACCTGGCATAACACACTTCCCTTCAGTGGTGTTTTGAGAAGCTTCCACACTCCTGGGGCTTAGCAACACTGTCATGTGCAATCTGTGATTTTCCTGTTTTCAGTGATCATAGAGGATTAAAGATCAACTAGGTTTCAATCTGAGCATTAATCCAAGCTTTGGACAACTTTCCATTTTTCAGATTTACACTGGAATATAAGCACAGTTCAGTGTTCCAGAAAAGTTTACATTTAATGTTGTTTACCATGTCCCCACACAACACATAACGTTGTCATACTTCTCATTTTTAAAACAAATGACGTGGATCTGGAAGTGGAGGATCCTCTCCCCTCTTCCACAACAGGTAGGAGGGGACCTTAGGAGACAAGGAGGAATGCAGGCAGATCCCTACTTGAGGGGGGCAGGTGAATCCCCTCCAAACCTCCCTCCTCTTCTGCAGCCCCCCTGCAGAATAGGAGTGAGGCTCTGGCAACTGAGAGCCAGGAAAACAGGGATCTTGAGGAAGGGCTATTTGGGAGTTGCCTTAGCAGAATCAGACAAATAGACATATTCCAATGAGCTCCAAAAAGAAAAGAGTAATTTTTATAGGTCAGAGTTTTCAATACTGGGTGAAGTCTAAGGAGAGACACCAGCAGAACTTCCACCTTGGACTTCTGGTGGGCAGACTTTGGCCTGTTTAGGAGATTGATTGCCAGAGTCCTTTGGGAGGGTAAAGAAGTCCAGGAAGGCTGGATGTGCTTTAAAAAGGAATTTTTATATATTCAGGGGCAGGATGTCCCCATGTGTAGAAAGACAAGTCATTGGGGGAAAAAGATCAGCCTGGTTAAACAGAACTTAGGAAACTTAGGGGAAAAAAGAGAATCTGTCATCTCCGGAAGAAGGATCAGGTAATTTGGGAGGACTATAAGGATCTCATGAGGTCATGTAGGTGGCAGATTAGTAGGACAAAGCCCAACTAGAACTTGGTTTGCCTGCTAGAGTTAAAGACAACAAAAATTTTTCCATAAATACATTAGCAGCGTAAGGAATGTTAGGGATTTGTTGAATGCAGAGGGTAGTGTAGTGACTTTGAGAAAAATTCAGAGATACCTAATGCCTTCTTTGCATGTCTTTAATATGAAGACCAACTGATCTCAGTTTACCCAGCTCCCTGAGCTGGAGGTTAGTGATGGGGAGATGAGTGAAGCCCCCATAACCCAGGAGGAGATGGTTAGTGACCCGCTAGGCCAATTAGACACTCACAAGTCGATGGGTCCTGATGGGATCCACCCCAGGGTATTGAGGAAACTGGCAAAAAAACTTGCCAAACCATTCTCAGTCATCTACCAGCAGTCCTGGTTAGCTGGAGAAGTTCCAGCTGACTGGAAATTAGCAAATGTAATGCCCATTTACAAGGAGGGTCAGGGAAGCTACAGGCCTGTCAGCCTAACCGCAGTTCTGAGCAAGGTTATGGAGGAGATCATCCTGAGTGCCCTTACACAGCAGATGCAGGACAACCAGGGTATCAAGCCCAGGCAATATGGATCTACACAAGGAAGATCCTTCTTGACCAACCTGATCTCTTTCTATGACAGTGACTATGATTCTATGAGTGGGTGGGGAGATGTGTGCCGCATTTCTGAAGCAATTGCCTAAGCTGCTTAGAGACATTCAGAGAAGTCTTTCATATTTAAAGTATTTTCTGATACGAATATCTCTAGTTGGACAAGAGAGAAGCTGCTTTAAAATGGTTGTCAGGCAAGTTTGGAAAAAAGCATAAGGCCTCTGGAGTTCCTATCTTCAGTTCCAACTTGGGTGCAGTATTTGCAAAGTTCCTCAGCAGCAAGAATATGACTGTTGTTTATAATTCTGAAATCCTTTTTACCTCCTCATTTCCTCTGATTTTCATGATTCTTCTGATTTAATATAGTTGGGTTTTTTTAGGGTATTTTCCCCCCCATGCACCATTGTTGACCTGTGCAAGCATCTTCCCAGGCTAGGGACCTTAAGAAAACCTATGGGAATGCTTGTTCTGGTGGCAAAAAGAGTGCTTTGAGACTTTCCTTTCTAATTTTGGATAATTTTTATTATTATTACATACTGTAACCGCACTGATTAAATTCTGCTGTGGCTTAGAGTGTTACATCCAAGACAAATTTGGGAACTGAGACTGAAGCTGGTTACCTGTATGAATTTCTGTTGGTAGGAAGTGGCAGTTTGCCAGGGACAGCTTGTTCCTTTCTAAGTAATAGCCTGAGTTATGAATTTCGACTTCCAGCTACTGTGGTCCCA
This sequence comes from Myiotriccus ornatus, assembly GCA_036023395.1. NCBI lineage: Eukaryota > Metazoa > Chordata > Aves > Passeriformes > Tyrannidae > Myiotriccus > Myiotriccus ornatus. Next base: position 694,916 of record JAYRBT010000002.1, read on the forward strand.
GGAGAAAAAATTCCCCTAGTCATCTCCTGGGCAGTCAGCTGGATGACTCTCCCATATAGGTGGAAAGTGTCTCTGAACAGTGCCTCAATGTTCCCAAATTTGCCTGGTCTACCAGGACAAGTTTCCTTCCTGTGAGGTTGTGATTACAATAAGGGCACCACATCGTATCTGTGCAGCTGGAAACACAGGTTAGAAACAAAAATGTCACTCAGTGAAACCAACCAGATTCATTATTTCTTTTAGATTATCTTTTTATCATGTTTGGGTCAGTTTGTTTTGTTTTTTTTCCCCCCTTTCTAAAGAAGGGGAGTCTTACATTCTCAGGAAGATTTCTTTAAATAAAAATTACAATAAAATTACAGTATATAATAAGAATATAATGCTTAAAAAACTATCCCAGGCCACACACAAAGTCTCCAGCTCTTTGTCTTTTCTCATCTTCAGTGATTTAGGACTTGAGGTGAGAGAAAAAATATTTATTTTTGAACATTTCTGTGCTGTTCATTAATAAAAACAAGTTTTGGTAATTAGGCTACTATGACAGAAACTAGATATGCATCAAGCAATCCCATTAATTTCTAAAAATGTAAAATTATCTTTTTTAGTAGTGCTTACATTCAGTAATACTAACATGAATTTAATAATATTGCATAGTAATTGCCAAGTTTCTTCTTTCCTGTGTAAGAGAAGTGGAAAATGGTATGATTATAATTTTTATGCCATTTTACAGAAGGGAAAGCTGAAACACACAGAGAAAACCCCCAAAACAAGTCAACAGCAACAACCAAACAAAAAACCTCCAAACAACAAAGCTCCCTGAATTTGTATCGTACAATGGGCTCCAAGAAGCATGAAAATCAATAGCCACTTTCTTGGAATCAGCCCCTCACAGCATACACAGGGCACAGTCCATTAACTGGTATTTGCATAGATTGGGATATGAAAAGTGAGATTTATATTCCACAGTTACTGGCAATATTAAAAAATGTTGGCCTTAAGTTGGCTGACTACGGTAGAATTTCAGAAGACCAAGAGAAATCCAAAATGACTTGCATCTTTTAGCCTCATTGCCATGGTGGTGTAAAACAGTTTTGGAAATTAGAAATACTGATATTAAAGGCATAGTTCCCACAGATGTTTTGGAACATAGGTTCCATCCTGCTCCGGTGCAGATGTGGGGTGGGAGAGGTTATTTGCAGCAGCTACCCTTGGAGAAAACTGCTCTCTCTGGGTTTCCTTGCTCACTGAGTTAGAAGAGGGTAGCAAAAATTAAGGGTCATCAGAGTAGCTTCAATTAAAACACAACTCTGATCCCTTTCCTAGAATAACTCGTTGGTTTCTGTTGTCTTGAGAGGGAATGCAGACTGGGGGAGCTAAGCTGAAGTTCAGGTTTCTGAATGCTCTTTTATATGCAGTTTACTGGTTGTCATAAAGCATCCAGCAAATTTAATACAACCTTCTAATTTCTTGCTGTCACACAGACAGGGAAAGCCTGAAAATTTCTGGTTGTCTGAGACTTCTTTATGCTCTGGAAGCAGCATGAGGTGACTATAGCAGGCAAAATTGCTGACTTGGGAATCTTGCTCTTGGCATAAAGCTGGCAAAACATATATACTTTGCTATAGTAGTCCCAAATTTTCTGTCATTTTAGGAATGCGAGAGGGGAATTCGTCACTGGGATGGAGAAGCCAGAAAGGAGGATTGAAGCACATATTGTCAGAGATGAGGATGAGGTGGCAGATGTGAGACCTAAATTTGTATTGGTGGGAAGCCAGGGCACAACATGCTCCATCTGCTCCTGACTGCATGTGACCCAAGCATAAGTGAACTCTATATTATTAACTGGAATTTACCCTCCAGGGCAAGAAATCCCCCTCTCAGTAGAGGAGAGCATTTAAAGGGACAAGACTGGAAAAAAAAAAAAGGTATTGCAAATAAAGGAAGAATTGTCAGAGGTGATTGATGGATCATTGATAGAATATTCATGTGTCATTAATGAAATAAAAGTAATTATTCTAGTTTTTTAAACAAAGATACATATCTTTATTTCACCCATTCCCTGGATGGGGAATGAAATGTGCTGAAGGGATGTGGGAGTTATTCTCATGATGTGCAGTGACGGTTTGGGTTGTGATCCCTCACAAGCTGAAAGCTGTGGCGATCATGCTCATAGGAAACGACCTTCCCTAGACAGCAATGGGTTCATATCAGTTTGTCAGAGCCTGTCAGATGGGTACACATCTCTGCAGGAACACCCCTGAAGGGCAAAACTTCTGCTTTCTGTCTGCTTCCAGCACGAGCTTCCTTTTCTTCTGTGTTGGGCAAAAAATGTCTCAAAGTGGCCTCTCCTGGAATGTGGCTCAGCTGCCTTCCTTTCTCCTGGGCTGCTCTTGGGAGAACTAAACCAAGTTACATTTAAAACCTATCCAGATTGCATTTTTCTTGTTTTTCCTGAAAGCCCAGACACCTACTGTCCATGGGTAGAGAACGAGCCGAATTCAAGTCTGTTTATGGGAAACAGAAATGTATGCCATGTTTTACAAAATCCTGTGAATGTCCTAATATTTTGCACTGGGGAAGCTTGGCTGGCTGGCTGCAGTACTTCACAGAAATGTGCCTTTCCTTTCCTTAGAAAACATTCTGCCTCACTGGAATAAAAGGGAGGTTTACGCTGAGATTATAAAATGCTTCTGTCTATCCCGCTCTTCAGCTCAGTGCAAACAAAAAGAGCAATGATAGAAAATTAACAGTAAGATTCTTGCTGCCTCTTGCAGTGGCAGAAAAACATCAAGGTCATATCAATTTCCAGATCATGTGAGGCCACTGAATTGACTTGGAAAACAAGGAGCTACAGGAGGATGTAATAGGATGGTCTTTTTAAAGATACGAAATCAGGAGTTGCTTTTAGAGGAGATAAATCTCTAGGATGGTTTTGTTCTGCTCAGAGGAAGACTGAAAATAAAATATTCTTTATTGCTGGAGTAATAAAGAGTCTACAAGAGTATAGAGAAAAAAAAATCATCATGAGAGCAAATAAGAATGATGCGTTTATAAAATGGAAGTGTCTGTAAAAACAGTTACTATGTGATCAAAAAAGAGGTGAAAGCCAAAAAGTTATTGTTTCAGAAAGAGAATCTGAAGATTGAATGAGTTTAGTTTCTGGTTATTGCCATGGACACAGCTCCTGATCCAAACCTGGAAGTTCTACCTCTGCATGATAAATACAATGAATTCCTTCAAGTTCTGTTGAATGATAAAACTGCTGGGTGGTAATTAGCAGAATGTCCTGAAATAAATTCTAATCTAACATGCTGCAATTTATCACCGTAATTGATTATGTTACTGATAATGTAAACATAATTTCCTCTACTTTATAACAGGAAACTTAATCACTGGAAAAATGGTCGAGTAGAAATGATGTGCCAGTGCCTTTCAGTCTGTGGCCATGAGTGTGTGGGTAGTGATGCAGCTGTATCTCAGCAATAACATAAATGCTCCTGTGATTGTACATTCCCCTCAGCTTTGACTTTTTTTTTTTTTTTGTATTTTAGCTCTTTCCATTACTCCCTATATCAGTTTGGCAACTTCTTGGAAAATTCTTGATTAAGGTAGAAAAAGGACATAAGATTCAGAAATTTTTTATCATTTTTAGTAAGTCTTTGATCATCTTGAGGTTCTCTTTTAATTTGGAGTATCAGACCTGAGAGAACAGTAATCTTTGCTTGGGTCCAACAGGAAACCTTGATGTCCAAAAGGAGACGGGGCAGGAGGGAACCATATGAGTCAGAAGGATTTTTTTTCATGTCAGAGAAAAGCTTCAGTTTGTTACTGTTCTCATTACAGAGCCACTCTACTGTTTTACAGGAGTCAGGACTTCTTCCCAAAACTTTCTGTTCTCCCTGAAAGCCCACATCCAGGTGAGATCTGGAATTGTAGGTGACTCTTGAGGGAGGAGCTCAATTCATCCAGCAGTCTCAGAACATGTCACCTCTGTGAGGGATCCTCATCTCATAAATGTTTCACGATGGTCACGTGCTTTTAAGGTGGGGGGCCTGACTTGTGCTTCTCATTCAATTGAGGAGTCACAACCTGCATCTTCCAAGATGTTTTCTGAACACCCAGGATCCAAATTACTTTGAGATGCTAGTATTTTTCTTTCCTTCTATTGAAACTGCTTGAATGTCATTTTTAAAACTGGGCTTTCACCGGGTCATTGCCATTTTTCAGTCACTCTAGACTTACAAGGATTAGCTCGTAATTGAAGCTGCAGAGCCATAACCAGAGGGTAAACTCATCAAACCCTCTGCATATATATCTTATTCTGTACAGTAATTGATACATGTTTATCAAATTTGCCTGGTGGTCTGATGTGAGGGGAATTTTCACATCCTTTTTTGCTTTCATATGCGGCGATATCATACTTGTTATTTAAATAAAAAAAAAAAATTACCCTGGATGGTTGCTTTTAATGTAGGTTATCCTTCTGTGCTACCTGAGATTAGTTGTAAACCAAGATATAAAAATTTGAATAAAACAACCATGAACATAACTAAATAATAGGTTATTAAATTTGCAAGAAGACAAGACAATAAGTATTTAAATTAAGAAGACATAAAAAATCTGCATATAAAAATGTTTAGCATAAAATCTACAACATCTAACAAGATGAGACAAGCAAGAGCTCATCAACAGAGGGAGGCTCTAATTGGAGTGGCACAGACAAAGAAAACTGACTTTTCAACCTCAGTTGCTTTTTTTAGGAAGTGAAATTTGTCAAGAAACCTGGGACAAATCTCATTCCACTCCTTATTACCTTATCATCAAGGTAACAGAACAAAATGTGTCAAAAGAAAAAAGCATCAAGGAAATTCTGTGAAGAGAAGTAGAAATCTGGGATAGATGGCAATGCTTCTCTGAGTCAAATCAAGCCTTAGAGCAGAATAATACTCTCTTACGTGTTGTCTTCATTAGCAACTATTCTGCATCCTATTTAGCGAGTATTTCTGTGAGTGGCAGAACGCATGACGCTTGATTCTTCTCCAGTGCCATCTGTCGCCTGGAATCTCTAATAATGTTTTAATCTGCTCTGTAAACACTCCTTCAGTAGGAGTATTAATCTGTTTCTCTCCATGATCGTTTCATGCCACCTCTTCTGACAAGCCCAGGAGCTTTATTTACATCTTTGGTACTTCTACCCCACTCTCAACTCGGGTTGGCCTTGACTCCCAGGTGTGGACGAGAAGTTTGGTGTTTGGAGAATTACAGGGCAGAGAATGACAGGTAATGGGGAATTTTTAAGTTCTGTTTCCTTAGGAAGGAGAGAACCCTGAGCTAGGCTTAGAAAAGGAAGTTTACTTCTCTAATAGGTTCATGCTGTTCTCTGGAAGTCGTGTTTGTGAACTACTGATTAATGACCCTAAATGACCAAGCTGCATTTGTGATGCCTAGTTTGACCCAAACTAGCTGACCACGTCTCTGTGTGCACCACAGCTCTCTGCCTGTTATTAATAACAAGCACTTACATGGAAAATGTGATTGTAGGCATCTGTATGTTGTCTTTTCACAGAGTGACCCTCAGCCCTCACACAGAAAGTGCCCCTGCTGGGTGCCTGATTTGGTTGCCACATATGGATGGCTACAAAAGGGATAGACAAGGAAGATGAGGTGGCCCTGTGTGTTAGGGAATGTTTTCATTGCCTAAACCTCAGGGATGCCCATCGTTCAACAAGGCCAAGTGCCAGGTCCTGCACTCGGGTCACAACAACCCCCTGCAGAACTACAGGCTGAGGGCAGAGTGGCTGGAGAGCTGCCCAGTGGAAAAGGACCTGGGCATGTGACTGAACAGTGGCTGAACATGAGCAGAGTGTGCCCAGGTGGCCAAGAAAGCCAGTGGCATCCTGGCCCGTATCAGAAACAGTGTGGCCAGCAGGAAGTGATTGTTCCCCTGTACCAGGCACTGGTGAGGCTGCATCTCAAATCCTGTGCCCAGTTCTGGGCCACTCACTCCAAGAAAGACACTGAGCTGCTGGAGCCTGTCCAGAAAAGGGCAATGGAGCTGGTGAAGGGTCTAGAGCACGATTCCTATGAGAAAAGGCTGAGGGAGCTGGGGTTGTTTAGCCTGGAAAAGGAAGGCTCATGGGAGACCTTATCACTCTTTACAACTACCTAAAAATACTAGGTTGCAGCCAGGTGAGTGTCAGTCTCTTCTCCCAAGTAACAAGTGATAGGATGAGAGGAAAATGACTGCAAATTGTGCCAGGGGAGATTTGTCAAGGACTGGAACAAGCTGCCTAAGGAAGCAGCTGAGGCATTTTTTCAGGATTTATTTAGGTGTGTAGATGTGGCACTTGGGGATGTGGTTTAATGGGGGACTTGGCAGTGCTGGGCTAAGAGTTGGACTCGGTGATTTTAAAGGTCTTTTCCAACCTTAAGTATTCTATGATTCTGTACAGCAAGGTAATTCCATTAGCTCAAGTACTATGGTATTAATCCTCATTTGCATGAGCATCATTGACAGAAGATGGCAGCCCTCTGTACCTCATCTGAAAACATAATTCCTGGCATATGGGCATATGGAGATTGATCAGATCCTCCTGGAGTCAAGGAAAAGCCTCCCATTGATTTTGGTAGTCTTTGGACCCTTTTTAAGAGACTTCTATTTCATTTTGAGATACAAATAAATAGCCTTAACAGCAATTATCAAACAACTCTGGTCCTGTTTAGAAGGTGAATTAGCTGGGGAAGAGAAATGAAAGTTTATGTGAGAGGTATTGTAATCTAAAGGATGAACCGTTGTTTTCTTAACAGCAGTAGTTATCTCAGTAGACTGCACCTTTATCACCGAATAACAAACCCTATTTAAATCTCTGCTCCAAGTTTGCTGTCACTAAAATACTCGTAATGCTTTGAGCAGGTAGGAAAACATTGTCATTAAGGTCAAGGATCAGAGTCTTCTCTTTGGTAGGGAAATCTCCATCAAGTGAATGTCTCTATTATGATAAAATAAGGAAGTAAACTACAAGGAGGTCATTGACTGTAAGAAGCAATTTTCCAGCTCTTATTGCTTCTGATACTCTACAGTGTAATTCACAAACAAAAGCATAAATCAACAGCAACCTTTTCCAGCAGGTTAGTGGAGAATGGGGAGAGATGAAGCCACATAACACAGGATATTAAATTGCCATGACCAACTTTCTATAATCATTCTTAAAAGAAAGCAGAACATTTCTTCCTTACAATTAAGAAGATATTTTGCAAAATCCTGCATATTTTAGAACTGTTTCAGAGCATCCAATATAATAATTCTCTCTGCTGGAAAAAGTATGAACAAGCAAGCAAACAAACGCAAGCGTGTTCATATATATTCCCCTGCCACACCAGTGAATTTTCCTATCACATGCATGACTGCTCCCTATTCTGGCACTTACTTTATCACAACATTTACAAAGGCTTCTAGGCCACGAACAAGTAGTTTCACGAAAAGTATGTGGAGGCTGCCGTGTCTCATAAATACAATCCATTTTCCTTCATTTCTTGATAGTAGATGCTCAGCTCTAACAATTCTGCAGACTCAGCTGTGGGGAGTATTTATAAATTGTATAGGTTTGTATTTCCCAGCAACTCTCAGAGTAAAAGTTATCTATCTCAGTGTTTTGTTGCTTATTCAGCAAGCAGTGATGCTTACAATCCTCACAGGCATGCATTGGTTCTAATTAAGCTGAATTTAATTGTGAAATTGCAACCCTCTTAATTTAAGGTTTTAACTCTGAAAAATTTTCACCTCGATTTCAGAGTTTTCTGAAGTGTTGGAACTGTGTCAGGATGTCGGTGGTCCGAGCTGCATGCACAGGCACCTTCCCTTTTGCCAGCCCGTTCACATCTATCCCAGCTTGCGGATGTTGATTTATATATGATATATAATGATCCCTTCTGTGGCTGATGCACTGAAATTTAGAGTGAGGGCAAACCCGGGGAGCGTTGGAGGTTTGGGATAGTCTGTAAAAGAGGAAAACATTGATGTCCAGGACATAAGCCAGTCACCACTTGATGCTGCTGCTTCCACCAGAGCTTCCTGCCGTGGGTTTGGTTGGTTGGTGAGCTGTTCTGGTGGGGCTTCCCGTGTGAGGTGGAAAGGTGAAACACTGTGATGCCACGACAACAGGGTGGCTAAAGCTGGAACTGGCTTGGTGTTTGAAATTTCGTCTTTTGAGGATTTATGTTTGTAATAGTTCCTTCTCCCCATCATTCCCATCCGGGCCTAACTTCAGCAGTCTCGTATCCCCCACTGGCTGCAGCTGTCTTACAAGATGTAGACATTTTCACAGCATTTCAGTTTTCCCAAATGGCCTTGCTGTTTCCTTTTTCAGTTGTACAGAATCTTCATTTCATTGTATTTAGAAAATTGCTTGTGAAGTTATTTTATGGTTTTCGGCTTTTAGGTAAAGCTGGGGGTAACGGGATTTCGAAACAAAAGTTTTCTTTGATATTTCCTTAAAATAGTCAGTTGCTCTGAGTCTGTCATTTGGCAACCTGTTGCTGCTAATGGGAGGGATTTGTTCTGTTTTGGTGGAGCTTCCCAGACGAGGGAGGATTTTTGTGTGTTTGTATGTAAATGTAAAGTTGTAATTACTAAATAAACCTTAAAACGTTAATAAAAAATGTCAGAAATAGAACTTACCATTTGAGAAGCTATCAATGAAGGAGAAACTAAAACAGAAAATAGTATATAGAATGGAAGTATATTAAGTAGCAGAATCGTAGAAAAATACGCACCTTCTCATGTGTCTTGAAATTAAACTATATGTACTTTTAAAATTCATTTTAAGGAACTGACACTGAGTGTAAGGACATTCGTAATGTACTTTACCCTCCAGCTGCTGCAATGAGTTATTTGGAGCTGAATATATAATTCTGTTAACTTGTTCAGTGCCAGCATTGGAGGTGGCCATTTTTAACATGCAGGAAACCTGATAATGAAAAGTGCAACATTTACAGAGAAAACAAGGGGTATTAAGTCAGCGTTTCAGTAAGATGGTTGTAAACAGGTTTCAGCCTTATGGTCCTCTGCATCCCCACGGCTTCTGTCATACTGTGCCCTCACAGCACTTACAATTAAAAATAGTTGTACTCAAGTAAGTAAGCGAAGGAGAAATAAGAGTTTCTTTCCCATTCCACAGTTTTGCTTTCTCCCGAAACTAAGATTTTCTCTTTTTGTTGGGTAAAACTTTGAGAAGGACCTTTGTTCCCTGTAAGAGATTGAATTGGGTGTATCTAGAAAGTATCATTTGTTGGTGTCGTGGTTTTGCCTTGGGCCAGTTTGCTTTCACACCCCCCACACAATTACTCTAAGTTGAGAGAAGGTTTATGCAGACAAAAGAGACTGGATTTGGGAA
>JAYRBT010000002.1:704689-727527 GCA_036023395.1 Myiotriccus ornatus
CCTGACCAGGAATCGAACCCGGGTCTCGGCGGTGACAGCGCCGCGCCTTAACCACTAGACCACCAGGGGCTCCACACCCTAAATATAAGGCAAATAACATTACCATACTTTCAATATTTGCTTTTAAAGTAAATGGAAAGAAACCCAGAGTGTTTGAACTTGCTCCAGAAGATGACATTGTAACCTTTACAAATGAACTACAAAGGCAAAGAAAGAAAATCATGTTTCAGCCATCATGTGCCTCTGCATTATTAAATGCATAATCAGTTTCCAAGACTTCCTGAAAGAAAAACCCAAGTGGTAAATTCAATCTCACTCTGCCTTTTAGCCTGAATCCTTACATTTACTGCATCCAAGCACAGAAGGCATCTTCAAGCCAAAATTCTAACCCCAACAATCCAGCACCCTGCCTGAAACCTGACTCATATATCTGTATAAAACCTTTAAAGTAATCAAAATCTTTTCAGTAATTAAAAGTTATTTTGCAGCACCAAAGGAAACAGAAGACTAAATTTTCCACCCCCCCACAGGCTGCCCATCTTTCCTTCACCACTCCTTGATGGTTCTGTAACGTTTCAAGCCACATGTAGGAAAATAGGATCCCTTTTCTGCCCCCAGCATGACCAACAAGTAGAAGAAGTGCCAAGTCAGATATGTCCGTTGCATCCAGAAATTCCATGTCTAAATGGATTTTTACGCTTCACGTTGATCCAGATGTATATTTATGGACTCTAGACATGACATGTGTGTGTATATACATATACCCCAGACTTTAAACAAATAGCCAGCTTCTCACTGGACAGAGTTTGCAAATAGCCACGAACACAGCAAAAGTACCTGCAGTGTTTTACCCAAGTTGATTTCAGGATGTAAATAAGCCAAGGACTGGAGGGAGAGGTGATGTTTCCAGCTGCTATTTTTGGAAAGAAACAGATCATCTTTTGGACGATAAAGCTTTCTTTGATCTGAGCAAGAAACAAAAAGCTTTAAAGTCAAAACAGATGGAGAACAATTTCTCAGAGTTTTAATCTGATTATACTAATCAATAATGATCTAAAAAGAGATCACTCCTTCCTACAGATATTGCTGCATTGGCATGGCAGCCAGCAGGGTGGAATGTCCCAGGATGCTGCCAGCTACCAACGTCCCCCAAGGACACTGTGAGGGCAGGAATATTCCAGCAACATCCTTTTCAACAAAAGGCACTGAAAAACAGCACAGACCCAGCTCTGGACCATGTTGCTCTAATTAATCTCCATTTCAGGGCTAAATTTGTTTTGTGCCATGATCTGCATTAACGTGCAGATTCAGGTCCAGGAAATGTCACTTGTAAAGGCAATATTTGTCTTATGGGAAAACAAGTGGATAAGGTCTTCAAATAATAACGATTGTTTTTAGGTCAAGTTTTATTGCAATAAAAAACTTTACCTCCATCAGAAGTTTTGCAACTGCTTCTCTGTTGTCTGCATTACCTCTTGACAAGATAATTGTTGGCAAGACACGAGCAAGCAGAAAACAAGGCATCAGACAGACAATGTATCCCTCCCCAAATTAAATCAATGTCTCTTTTCAGCTTGGTTTGTCTAGAGAAAAACAACAACAGGAAATCAGGCAGGATATGGCTCATTTTGGCCAGAATGTTTAGATACATTCTTAATTATTTTGAGGGGTGTGTGTACATACTCCATCCCTCTGTATCAACTCTTTGTGAGCATTTTTATACTTCTGTTTTGATTATTATAGTCCAGATATTAGTAACAATTAGAAATGTTGATGCAATTCAGATCTATTCTAAACTGACTACAAAATCACTTGAACAAATGCAAAGTCATTAAGAGACACAATCTGTTTCTTTTCCCAGAAAGTAAAAATTTATTTTCCCATCCCTTCATTAATATAATTCATATTTTTGCTCTGGATTATTTGTTAACGGTAGAAACAAATTTTTAAAGGACTTTGTCCCCTATGGGAAATCAAACCCTGAGCAATTTGAAGCACCTACTGCTATAAAACTTGGGAGTTTGTTTTTTTTTTTTAAATCTTTGCTCAAACTCAGGGGGTTTTGCATATTTCATAGACCATAATTAAGTAATTGCAAATTTAATCTCCTTAAGTTTTTGAAATGTGGAGGTCTCATTTTCAGTAATTCCAAATTCTGTATTTGGATGCCTTGATTAACATATAAAAGAATTTTTCTGGAGGAAAACATCACTAAGCTGCGTGCAAAGCTTGGATACAGCAGCCTGATGCTCCCCAGTGTTTGATGGAGGTACACATCAAAGGATCTCATCCCATCTAAAGAAAATAGCCAGTTCCCACTGATTGCAATCAATATTTGGATGTTCTCACAACTTACGTATTTATCAAATTAAATATGCAGTTAGAGATGGATGACAGTGTATCTGCTCCCACTTGCCTGCCAGCTTCTGCTACTCTGAAGAGCATTCAGTGATCATGATAGATTGTGGATCTCAGCCCAGAATGGAATTCCAGAGGAAGACAGAGTTGGTCAGGTCTTAGGGGTTTTCCCCTCTCTAACCCTCTTTTAATTTTATCGAAACCCTAAGTAATTATCCTTCATCACTTTAGAGACCGTTAACAGTTTGAGGGCGTTAGATGACATTTTGGGCAAATATGCCCTTCTGTCCAATAAATAAATTCTTTATTTTTGCAGAAGAGCTTTTATCAAGAATTGGCAATAGGCATTTAAACAATGTGCGCCTCAGCCCTCCTGTACAGCTGAGCAAATGATTCGGAATTGCTTGTGTTCAATTCATGTATTTGCAGCTGCTCTCAAGTGTAATGTGAATATCTCTTTAATCAAGTTACTTATTTCAGCTAGGACTTAAACACTCAGAAATTTGAGCAGATGACTGACCATAGGATTAACATGGAGTTAGTTGGGCAACTTGACTGGAGGAGCTTCTGTTCTCCTGTACAAGACCGGTGATTTTGAGAATGGGAAGCAAAAAAACTTCAAAGACAGGGAAGGCAGCAAGATTCATTTGTCCTTTTATAAAATATATGCAACCTTTTATATTCCACAGCTTTTTCACCTTCAGAAGAGAGATGCCTTGAAGTTTACAGGAAAAGCTGTATAAGAAAAAGTAAGGATACTTTTTTGATCCTTTCACTCTCTCAAGAGTTACGGATTTTCTCGGTCTACATCTATTCATCTCTGCTCTGTAGCAATTGTCCCAGATACTTCTGTTCACAGAAAATTTGAAACTGAAACTTTGAGCAGCAATTAAAGAAAAAAAAAAAAAAAAAAGAAAAGAAAAAGAAAAAGCCCCAACTTCCTGAAAATCCATTCCCTGAGCATAATTCAGAGAAAGCATTTCTTGCAAAGGACTCCAGCTGTGAAATCTTACAACAGGTCTTACTAGTTTGGTTTCATTATGGCAGATTTCAATGTCATACTCTGAAGAGCAAGGAATTAAAATAGGTCAGCAGCACTGTGGGAGAAGTACACAAAAGCAGCATCTAGCCTGCAGTGGTTCAGCATCTCAGGCAAAACGCTGTATGTGACCATGAGCTCAGAGAGACAGACATGGAATGAGGAGCGCAGTTCACAGCAGGTATCGAGCAGGGTGTTCAGAGGGCTGTTCTGTCCCTGCACCTGGCTGCCACTCAGGCTCATTCTGAACTGCCAACAGCCCTAGATAATAGCCTTCAGCACTTAGAAACCTGATAAAGCATAATTAATGTGACACTTTGTCCAGCATCCTCACAGCTGACCAGTTATAGCCCCTCACAGGTGAGAGGACTAAACCCACTCCCCTCCCTCCTCCTTCTCACTCCAAATGAAACTCTCAAAATCTTCTGCTGAACGTGCCCATCATTTCCCTTTCAGCTAAATCCATCGCTGAAAAATAATCACATCCTGACTATATACACCATTTGGAGATACAGTTTTGTTCCAGCTGAAATCTGATTTCTGCAACTGAATATATTCTCTCTGGGCATTAGGGCAGGAAACAGCACCCTCTTCTCTACAGTTTCCACAGCCCGTCTTATTAACTCCTTCAGGGCCAAAAATTAAATAGGTCATGAGAATGGTTAAATCACCGTATGATCATTTTCTTTATCATATTCTTTTCCTCTTTTGTGTCTATTGGGCTTTTTAGATGTTTGTCTTGCAAATTTATCTTGGCTCTTGTTTCTTTGTACATTCATTACAAGCTCTTTGTCACAGATCTGTCACAGGAAAAAATCGTCCTAAACTGTTTCAGTGTAAATGTATTCAAAGTACTTCCAATTCACAGCGTTGTACTTGTAGGAAAAAAGGAGGGATCACTTAGAAACAATTGAAAATGAAATCTGTTTCAGGACACGATAATGCATCCTGAGCTGAGCTTATTTTCAGGAGAAACAGTGTATTTCAGGAGAAATCTGCCCTACTTATTTATCACGCTCTGTCCTTGTGACTATTCCTATTCTTACAACTTCAACGTGTCCCTTTTGCTTTGTTTCCAGCATGTACAGCAGACAATTCTTCACTTCACTTCACTTGGCAGCTTATATATTACAGTCTTCTGACTGTACATGGATTAGATATATTTAAGAGGCTTTTCTTCAGCACTGAGAGTTGTATATTTGCAGGTGTAGTTTTACATACAATTCCACATGTCCAGGTTTTGGGTGGGGATTTTGATATCGTTTATACATCATGCCACAAGATTTTTATTGCTGAAATTATTATATCATGACATTTTTTTTATTTATTTTATATTTATTTATAGTATTTATATTTATTACTATAATTAGGATGCAATTAGCATTACTCAGTGACTCCTTTCTACTTATTTATCAATAGTAGATTTCATAGATTTTCTGCACAATCCTTAAGACAATTTTTCTTGGGAGTCCAAAGTGTATTTGTCCTGCTGCTAAATTCAGTTTGGTTGTTTTTTTTACCCATAAAACCAGCATCTGACATGCCTGTGAATTCAGAGAAAAACATTTATAATTCTGATCTCAATATTTGCCAGGTTAAGGGCTTGGAGCTCAGAACAACTTTTGCACCACCATGGTAGACATCTCTGTAGAACAGATTCCTCTTTCTTCCTTCACTTTTTGATCTAATTGTTTAATGTGAGGGTCATAAAAGAGGTTAGAGGGAAGGAATGCAGAGCACAGGGGACACCTCAGATACTCAGGTGTGACTTTTAACCTGAGAGATGTTTTCAAGCTGAGGATGGATAAAGGTTCTATTTTATGACAGAAACATTCCCTGAAACAAAATCCATTATTAAGCCTGGAAGAGTCAACACTAGAATGAAGTATAAAAGAGTCAAAGGAAAAAAGAGACAAAAGCATTCTGGTGTTTGGCTACTTCCATTTGGGTTTCATTTGCATTCAAATAGACTTTAGCCTGTTGACAGACCAGAATAAAAAGATAGAAATTAATTTGGCAGTTCTACAACTAAGCTTAAAGTGCACCAAGTAGTTCCCTTAATATTCCTCTCTTCTTAAAACAGAAGTATGGATTCTATTTGGACAACTTTAGGCTGACTATACACTGCCTGGGGGATGCTGCTCCTGCCCTACTGTAGGCACAGTAATTGTGGGTCAAATCTGCACCAGCCAAGTATTTGAGCCATGCATTCCCAAACACAGTAAACACCTGACCCTCCTACACCAGAAATTGTGGTGCGTTCATAAGGTACATCCAAAAAAAAGGGAGTTCCAAAAGTGACCTTTCAGACAGAGATGCACATTAATATCTTTATTCTTAAGCAGAATCTATACATGTCTACTTTGTCAGTAAAGGTCTTGCCCCCCTTTTTTTTTTGTACACAAAGCAAGAGAATTTACTCCTTTTTCCCTCCTTATCACACAACTGGGGTAACACTTTCCTTCCAGGATGATATCTTCAACTGCATCACAAATGGTAGTAGCAAGATGAAGCACAGAGTCAAGTGCAACCAGAGACTCATACAGAAGGACATATTAGTTGGAATGCTGTTACCTAGACTATTTACTGTTTAATGTGCCTTAAAAATGGAACAAACCCCCTCTTTTTGAACACAAAACCATGAAGAATAGGATTACTTACTAGGATTTCCTAGTATTTGGCTTCAACATTTGGAGAATCCTAGTTCCTCTGAGAACATACTGTCCAAGAAGCATTTAAAGGAACTGAGAAGGAAATGTGTGAACCTGCACTAATGTCACAAATTGTGACATATTGATATATTTGTCCAAAATCCCATGCTGCACACGGCAACAGTAGCAACCTACCCTCAGGGAGAAATGCAAACACATTCTGCTAAAGCACGTGAATTATCTCCAGGGACCACAAATCTCGTCCCAATTCTTTTGACTTCTAGTAAAAATGCTTTACCTTAAATAAAACAAACATGAGATTCCAGGAGATAATCCTTCCAAGGCATTCATTATTTTTATGTCTTAGTAGGCTACCTGGTACCAGAAGAAGAGAGACATTAATTGCCTTCTAGGAGACAAATGGGAGCAACATTTGCATGCATATTTTTTCAGTAAGGTAATGTACACATCTAAATACCTTATTGCCTAGATGACTTATAATGAAGTAGGAAAGGGTCCATTCACAGCATAACAAGGGTTCATAAGTGTTTGATTTAGGATGCATACTCCAAACTGTACACTTCCTAAGACAGGTATTGTGAGAAAAACAAAATGTATTATCACACACTGCAGTGCTTAAGTCATCAGGCTTACATTTGAACGACAAATGGATATCCATGTAGGATGTGCACCTGCACTACCTTAGTGTCAAAGCAAACAGATCTACCAAGCCATATGGGGCCAACAATGAACTACACAAATATTTCACTTTTTACACTGTTATTGTCTATGTAACTATATGTTCACCTTCATACCGAGGCCAGACCAGCATCTGGAAATCTGAAAGTCAGAAGAAGAGCATCAGTGGGAGCACAAGCTGCTCTTGCAGTCCTGACACTCACCTGGGATTCAGCACAGCATTGTATTGATCTTTGCTCTCAGGATAAAGCATCCCCAGACAGCCTGTATCCTCCTGCATTTATGGATGGACACAAACTGTTGTCTGGTGGCAAGTGGGAATAAATTATTTTTTGACTCAGGAGACTCCTAGAGATGTTGTTTCCACATCCATCATATTCTTGAGTGAGTCTTCTCTAGAGTTTGTATTTGTTAATTAAGGATACAACAGAGCACCAAGATCTGCTGGAAATTTTGAAAAAGCTTTTGGTATTCCCTCCAATAGCAACTTTTGGTATTCCCTCCAATAGCAACTGGTTTCCTTAATCCAATAAATTGCTGACTTTTCTCTTGGAGATGCTATATTAAAAAAAACAAACAAACAAACAAAAAACAAACAACCAGAAACCTACCTTTAAGCTACATTGTTTAGCACTATCAAGCTGCACTAACAAAAATCTGTGCCTACATCCCATAAACTTCCGGTTCAGTTTTTCACAGTCCATCGCAGCTCACCAATCAACTGCAATGATGGCTCATTGTATATCCTGAGAATCTGACTCCTGTGTGAGAAGTGATGACAGGACAGGAAGCAAACGCTAAAATCACAGAATCACTGGAAAAGACCCCTTAGATCACCAAGTCCAACCATCGACCCAGCACCACCACCATGCCCACCAGTGAAACATGTCCTCAAGTGTAGAATCATAAAATAATTAAGGTAAATGCCAACTTGTGTCACATTAATTAGATATTAATGAATATTCACTGTTATTAATCATAGCATCACAGAATGCTTTGTGCTGGAAGGGACCTCAAAGATCATCTCGTTCCAGCCCCCTGCCATGGGCAGGGACACCTTCCACAGACCAGGTTGCTCTAAGCCCTGTCCAACCTGGCCTTGGACGCTTCCAGGGATGGGACATCCACAACTTCTCTGGACAACCTGTGCCAGGGCCTCACCACCCTCAGAGTAATGAATTTTTTCCTAATATCCAATCTAAACCTTCTCTCTTCAGGTTTGAAGCCAATCCCCCTTGTCCTGTCACTCCACGGTCTTGTAAACAATCCCTCTCCATGTTTTTGTAGGCTCCCTTCATCAGGTACTGGAAGGCCACAGTTAAGCTCTCAGTTTTGAGCGAAGAGAAACATCCACCACCAGCCTCCAGCATCTGAATGGAAACAAACCATCACAGTATGTAAAAGTAAAACAAGGTGGCTCCTTGTCAAGAACAACTTTGCTGCAAATTTTTATTCATGCACGTGATGACCAAGGAAAGAACTTTACAGATGTTCCTCTGTGCAAAGTTGTGTGTTTTCCTCGTGATTTTGCAGACTGGTTGTTTCAGGGGAAGGAAAAGGAGCAGACATGTAGACAGGGTGACTTCTGTGCCAGGGAGGGGGAGCAGCAAGACCTCTGGGACACTACACATCTATTAACGTCTATTTTATTCTGAATAATCTTGGTCCAGTGAGCTAATAAGCATCAGTACTGGCAAGGAAAGCTTAGCATACAGCCCCTGAGGGGTCAGGAAACACAGATGAGAAGCAGCGATATCAAAAAGTAAAATGAAGAGGAAACTGTCCTAGATCTAAAAAAAAAAAAAAAAAATCATTAATTGAATTATCTTTCTAACTGTGAAGTCATGAAGAGAAGGGAAAAGGAGAATGAAGTGAAATGGAAGAAAAAATAGTCTTCCTGGATTTATCTTTAGAAGAAAAAAAAAAAAAACCTTATGGTCTTTTCCTAAATTTTTAAGTGAAAAATCCAAAACCTGTCCAATTTTAAAAATCCCAGGAAGGGCTTGGAACACTATGCACATTTAATATAACACTGTACCCCATGGGAACAATGGCATAGAGGAATAAAAATTATTAATAGAGTTCAGTCATGAATATTTCTTAACAGGTGAACTGTGGAGGAAAGAGGAAAGGAAATTTAAGAGGAAACTTGGGCTTTTTATTAGTAATACTTAGTAGTAAAGCAGCTGATGAATAACACATGCACTGACCTGTGCACTATATCAGTTTTTACAGGAGACTACCAGGATTAATATGTTCTGGACATATCAGCACCTTGAACTGCCTTACCCTGCCTACTTTTAAATGTATTAAAAAAATGAAGACAGCAGATCGTGAATCTCAGTGATGGGAAGATATAACAGTGAAGACACAGTGAGATGTGTCCTCAAAAATCTGAAACCAAAATGTGTTGCAGGAATCAGGTAACCACAGATAATGGAAATCTACCATATTCATCACAAAAACACAAATATGACATGGAATTAAAATAACAAAACTAAGCACCTTGACTTCACTCACATGAGTCGACTGTGACTCTGATTTCACATCTGTGCATGTGTGGTAACCAAATAAGTGCTCTTAATTTCTACCTAGTCATGTTAGGAATTTAGGGGCTTAGCTAGTGTATTTTGATTATTTTTATAACCTTTTGAAGAGGAGACAGAAATCAGCAATTTATATAAATTACCTGCTCATGAGCATGCTATCTGTCTTAGGCATGGCAAGTACACAGCGAAATGGAATTACAATTTAACAGGAGTTGGTTGAAAAATATTCATTATTCTTCAGAGATCTTTCATCATTAAGTTTTCATAAAATTAGAGTTGGACAGAAGTCAAGAAAGAAAGCAGTACTATTTTTTTTCATGTAAAATCAAAGTATTTCTTTTTTTCAACATTTTCCAAGAAAACACTTTGATTCAGAAAAATGTCTTTTAAATAAGATCTTAGGGAGAGTGGGGAGGAATGAAGAGAACTATGTACTTTCCATGCTATTTTTATGTACCTTCACACCTCTAAAAATAATGCTTGGAAAAGTCTGCTTTAAAAAAAAAAGAAAAAAAAAAAAAGAAAAAGGAAAAACATTTCCATTGAAGGCTGACAGAAAGCAATTGCTCAGCATTTCCTGTCAACCTGCTTCAGAGGTTTTTGGGACCTGGAAAAGATGACAATCCGATGTTTTTTTCCCCTCTAACTTAAGCTTTTGCGAGTGGCTTTCATTTTCAGAGCTGTTGTAACACATCTCAACTATTTGGGAATCCAATCTGTTTAACAAAAGCAAAAGCTATGATTTATATGTATATGTGTATACACACACACACACGGATCCACCCACCCCTTCTGATTTGCACGTTCACCACACCTTGCTCAGAAATCAGAACTGGCATCGACCCCGCAGGTGAAGCCTGGAGCGAGTGCAGGGCCTCGCACAGCCTGAGCACACTCAGCAGTCCTGCTCTCCTGGGCCCCTGGTGCAGCATGCTGTGTACTCACATCCATATTTTCATCCAAGAACAGACACAACAAATCTTTTTCCATCATGGAGCAAGGTGTGCCCCTGTAGCTTGAACCGTAAGGTACCTCTGTATCCAGGAGAAGTGTTTTGCTTCCCCGAGTTCTTCTCCTCCAGGCATTTCATAATTTCCTTTTGCTCTTTTCAGTAACCAGACAAACTTTTCATACCTGGCCCTGCCTTACTAAGTGTTTCCTCATCTGAAAGAGACCTACACATGGTAAATAAACTTAATTTCAGGATTAGGTCACAGAGCTACTTCAAAAACAACCAAATCATCTCACCCGCTTCAAGTGCAGTTAACAGATTACACAGCAGCTTTTAATTTTGGGTTAGAAAACCGGTAACAGATGTGATTTGAACTTGCTAGAAATGGTTGAGCTTTGAAGATAAAGACAAAGCAATAGGAAATGCTCGGTAAAAGTGACAGACAAAATTCACGAGGGCCTGTAGCGCAACAGAGCAGCGAGATGAACACAACGGCGTCAGCATCAAAGATACAATTACCTGGAAAAGCAGAAAAAAAACGTTCCACTACAGGTATTAAAGTAGGCAGCATGTTCCAAAACCCTGAGCACACAAAAATTATTGTCACTACAGTGGTTTCGACTGGAAGAAGCAACAGCTGAGAGACAGCAGTGCCTGCCCTGATCTCCCTCACGCTGTACAGCACCCAGCCATGGTGCAGAGTGCACACCATACCCTGAAACAGCTTGTTTTTGTGGAACACACCATTGGCTGGGGTAAATCTGCCTGTGGCCTATAGTCTACCAATAAATCAAGAGAACTCATTCAATTGTAAGGAAACCGAGCACTACATAACAGTGTTTCTGAAGATCACCATGCACAATGCATCTGCAGCTCTGATGCTAATCCTCAGTTATCGTGCAGATACTTTAAGCTCTTGGCATCAGCAATCAAGATTTGAGCTGTATATGATTATTAGAGACAGTGTCTTCAGTGAGCCTCCCTGTTCCTATATCTTCTTATTTATGCTTTTAAATGAATGCAGTGCTATTATATTCCAGAAAAGCCATAAGCACACAATTCCTTGCTTGTTAAAATATCTCTACTAACAAGTTGCCTGTTTCACTTGTTTCGGCAAGCTGGAAATAAACATATTTTCATTTGCGTTTCATTAAATTATTCCACAGCCCATATGCAGTGTCTTGATGCAGTTTGAAAGGTGAACAGATGGGATTTTATTTTTAGCTCACGTTAACACAGCCCATCAAACACTCATTTGCCTGATATACTATCATAATATAGCTTACTACTCAGCCTTTAAAGTATATCTTTGCTTGCCTTGTAACATCCAAATGACAAAAGAGAACTGTATGATAAATATTTAATTACAATCATAATGATCGCTTTGTCACCGAAAACTAGCAACTGTAAGCGAATGGAAGAACTCGGGTTTTAAAAAGGAACATTTAGCAACTGTGTGCTACTGAAATCAAAGCACATTTTTAATTAGAGTCTTTAAAATACAGCCTTCTTCAAGATTGGAAGAGTGCTTGAGGGGACCAAAGGTATGGGTTTGTATTGATACATGAAGGCATTTGCAGCACCTATTAGGTATTAGAAGTAGACTGAAACTTTCTCTCAGTAGTTTAATATATGTGCCTTTAACTGCTTTCGGCAATTTTGTGATATTGCAATATGCAACAGTGCCTACAATAAAATCCCATCTACAAAAGAATAGGATAGAATGACAAAGTAGACATAAGCACTAAAACTGACTGGTGCTGCTTCACTCAAATAATTCACGACATAGACTTTGTAGCCTCCACACCAGACTCTTAAATATTGTTGGTTTTTCACTGGCTGCATACGCAGCCATGCAGAAGACAGACGGAGTTTTACAAGTTTGCGTGGTAAGGCTTTAAATTTTGCATGTTCTTAGTACACACCACTCTACAGTCAATCTATTCACCCCTTCAGTGGGATCTGTTGGCCAGAGGATATGAGAGTCAATCCCCAGCCCACAGCACGGAGAGCATTTCTGCACAGAAATGCGTCGCAGAGGTATTATTCGTGACTCTCACAGTCATGACAGTTATAAAGAAGCAGAGAGCAAGAGCCCTCTTAGATATTTCATTGGTATCTGAAGGCAAAGATGCCAGTGGTTCACCAGAGCACCTCCTCATGACCATCTTGCAAGTTTTAGGGGAATCTCAAAGAATAGAGAGGAAAAAAGGACCACAGCTCTGCAGGTGGATAAACCACCAGCAGCGTCCTAATGTTGTGTTTTTGCTAGTGCTGAAACACAGGGGTGAAAGCAAGCACTGCAGATATTACTGTAATCACAAAAGAGCACAAGAGATTAAACCAACAAAAAACCCTAGAAACAATCAAATTTGTTTGACACTGAACCAGCTCTCTTGGCTCTACTATACCAGGTCCTTCAGTATCTACTTCCAAAGTACAATCCTCCTGCAGCAGGACCTGCAAGGGTAACACAGACTATTAGCATGTGTTAGACAGTGTTAGAGGCAACATAGCAGCTTCTCTCCAAACAAGAGAGAGGTTTCTGCAGAGAAATGGCTAATAATTTTCACATGACAGAGGAGGTGAAAAGTTTTCACCCGACTCAAACCCTGCTTTTCATTTTCAAACAGAAAAATGTGCTGTCAGGAGCAAAATACCTTTGAAAAACCATCACAAGAACCAACAGAAAGGATTTCTTTTTTTTTTTTTTTTAAATAAAGCTATGCCTTTAGTGGTTATCAATGCTGGTCAATGCTGGAAATGTTGGGGAAAACTGGAGAAATAGCAGGCTGAAATGTCAAAGATAAAGATAAGGTCCTGGTGCCTCACAGAGCTTGAATTTCATCTTTGATGGGCAAGGCTAAATGTGCTTTCATACCACTTACTGCTAAATCAACTGAGGGTAAGCAGATGCTACCCTCTCCCTCAAATTTTTGCTCATGCTCTGTGCTTCCATCTGTATTAAAAATGTGAGAGACAATAGTGATAATAAAGTACCCAGAAATAGAGCAAAGTCCCATGTGAAGAAGATAAATCAAATGAGACGTCAGCTATATATAAAGGGCCTAAATTATTCAAGCTGCCTAAACACCCAGAAGTGCACTCGCAGCTTTATATTAATGATTGCAAATTCCAAACAGCATTGCTGTGTTTTTCTTAGTTTCTTTTTTTTTCCCCCTCACTCAAACAATTAGGCACATAGGAATTAAGTCTTTAAATCCGTATTTAGTGAGCACTGTACTAATTAATGTGGAAAACAATGACCATAGGAAAGGGCCAGATGGCTTGAAGACAGAGAATAAAGATAAGCTGAGAGAGATCTGTGTGAATATAACCAGTGCATACTTGAGCTTTCTTAAACACTGAAATCTTTGATAGATAGATTTGATTTGAAATAACATTTTAAGCAGAAAGGTCAGACAAGTCTCTACATTTAGTCAGCAATAAACCTTTTCTCCAAGCTCATTCTTTCAATCAAATCACATGAGGGAGATAAGATTATTTCCCAAAGGATGCTGATCAATGTGGTGTTTGAAATAGTCTCATCCCACACTAACAGCCAGAAATATTTCTTTACTCTTTGTTGGTAACTTTTCTAATGCAAGAATTAAATCTAAAACAGGGAGGGATACAAGGAATAAGACTAGTGCTTGTGCAGTACTAAAATGAATTAAGTTTTTTTCACGGATAATGTATTTGATATATGACTTCAGAAGAGAAAAGAAGGAAAACGGGGTTTGATAATTTAAATATGAATATCATTCTCCCATGTGAAAACTGAATCCTCAGTAAGAGACTAGGTATTTTAACAGAAGAATCCCAATTCCAAATTATTCTTGGTAGGATCACTGCAGCCTGTAGCCCTAGAACAATACTGCAAAGCATCTGTAGTCCTATTAATTTGTAAATTCAAAAAAAAAACATGGAAAAATAGCTGCAGTCACCTTCTCTTCCTAACTATTAATCAGGTAGCTGACTAGGTGAGTTGAGGGGAAGTATCAGACTTGAGCTGTGCTGGGTTTCCCTGCCTTGGGCTCATTAACCAAGAGAAGAAAGGGAAAGACTGGTGTTGGGAAATGTTGCTGAAGGTGCATCAGCATTGTGTTAAGGACATAAATAACACAGGCCTGAAAGGGTACGGGAGCATTTCAGGAGACAGTTTGGCTGAAGGGATTCTTCCAACAGCAGGGATATCGGGAAGGACAGGCTCTGTTATTTTTTGTGGGAGCAGTGAAACACAAAGAAGTAGATATGTGATTTGGAGGAATAACAAAAGAATAAAAAACAGGCACGTGTATAAACTCAGACCCCACAAGCAGAACACCTGCATGGCATCCAACCATTTCTTATGGTTTCACTGATTCAATCCCTTCTCAATGTGCCACAGAGCTGTGACAAACTAAATCACCAAAAGCAGTAAGTTTAAAAACCCCTCCACTTCCCAGAAGTGCAGGGTTTCATCCTAAACCACACTTATGGTGCTAACAGGGAAAAGAGAAGTTGGTCTAACAAAGTTCTGCACCTGTTAAAACACCAAAGCATTCTTAAGCATCCCAAAAAAAAACAATTCCTAACCACGAAAAAATCAGGGAAAAGCCTAATGAGTAAAACTACCCACTCAGTGCCACGAAGAGAAAGACAACATTTCGCATAATCTCATGCTTTGCTTTCGTAGATATCAAGTAAGACATGGAATAATTTGAACAACATTTTTTTGCCACAAATTTCAAAATATAGAGAAAACCAGTAGCAGACGCCTAGTCCAGGTGCTGCATGTTTCACCCTGAGGTTTAAACACCTGACTGAACATTCCCACTCCACACATTTCTGGAAGCAGCTCCCTTACCTGGGTGCTGACAGTAACTTGGTTTACTTTTCAGCTGCAGTAACACATTTTTATCCACCTTTCCTCTGTGAATGCTGCCACACCTGTACACAACCAGCAGTCCTGTTATTCCTGAACTGTGCATCTGTTTGTTCATTAGCCATCCCTGCCCTTCAGTATTTGCAGTATTTAATAAGAGGCCTGGAAATCTAAATCTCTCCACGGGGCCTCTATTTAGGGCAAAGAACTTCAAAAAATGCTTCAAATTACTAATTTTCTGCTGCATTAAATCTTCAAATCGTTGCTGGTTCACTTTTTTTTTAATGCTGTGGTAATCAATTGATCTTTGCCCCATTTTTAGCATCAAAGACCAACAAAAATTTTTCTAATGAAAGTTGGGAGTTTCTCAAGAAGCAAAATAGGCTTTTTTTTTTTACCACAACGGCATTTCCTAAGTGGCAATGGCATTAGAACAGAATAGAAAACATAATCAGGAATAGAAAATATTTATTTTTTAGTAGCTAAACAGAACTGCAATTTTGATCGCACCATAACAAGTTTTTTATTCCTGAAGTAATTTTCAAGTGAGTTTACTTAATTATAACTTCTCCGTCAGCTTTAAACATGATTTCACAATGTTGTTTCAATTGATGGCCAGTTTTCATGGACTTACAGACATATTTCTTTATTAAAATAAGCAAACCCAGGAAATTATTTAACAGAATATAAATGTTGCAGAGAAATAAAGAACATGCACATAACCTGCACCCAAAAAAAGTAGTCTTAAAAGCACTCTACTCAAAGTCTCATTAAACCTCAATTTATTTCTATGATGTTTCTGTGTCCCAATATAAAACTCTCTAACCTTTCACCTTTCCATGACGTAAAATTAACAATACTGACATTTACAGGATAATGGTTTAAAAATGTCAGTGGGGGGAAATAAAACACTGGAAACAGAACAATATTTATCAGTTTGCAGAGATTTGGTCATGATAAACGTTAACATTACCCTTGACGAAATTATACACCTGGAAGTTTTTTTCTCTTCAAAGTAGAAGTTTCTGTATTTCTGGCAGGTGATATTTATACAAAATGTAGGACAAGATTACTATGGTAACAAAAACATAGTTTAAAAATGATTATTTTTCCTGTTTCTCTTTCATTTTCCTTCCAGAATAGGTTAAGTCAGAGCACTGAGAAATCCTTATATTCTTTTTCCTTGGCTCTGCTATTGAGTTTCTTTAATTGGCCTTTAATTTGGCCTTTGGCCAAAGATGCTGGGCTCTCCACAAGTCTCAGTGCTATGAGATGCTGCACTGCTTTTCATTTCATAGTCTAAGGCATGTTGCAAATCACAGCTGCAATACTAAAGGGTTCCACCAAAGCCACTTCCGTAAATTGCATCTGAAAAATAATAGATACATTACAAGGCCCAGCTCTTGGGATATTTAAATTAGATGGAGAAACAAACTCTGGTGACAAACGTCCCATCCGGTGGAGAACAATCCCAAAGGAAATGGAAAGCACCTATTAGTTTTACTTCTACTGCTCTATAACTTACAGCAATCTGTTCAAACAGACATATAGCTCCATTCCACTGAAATGAGAATATTTTATTGATTTCAAACTCTCTCATAAACCTGAAATATTTTAATTACCAAATAATCCATTTTGCATTTCACAGGCAGCAATTTGCTGAGCAACATAAACCTAACAAAACAATGCCTGATTGAAAAAGTGAAATATGTTCCTGTAAACAGAAAGTACCTGGCGTGTCCTTGAAGTCTACTGTTTTGGGAAGGTGCCAGAGAAAAATATTAAAACCCCTAATGCACTAGAGAATTGTCTTGTTTTTAATAAGTCAACTTTTGAAATTCCCACAGATTAACATAAGCCAGAAACCCTCCAATGTCTGCACTTCAAAAATGCTCACAAAACAGGGTAGGGAGATAGAAGGGAAGTATCTGCTACAAAGTCCACTCTAAAGACAGGCAAGAGAAAGCTGATAAGGGTCTTCATTCATTGATGTTCAAAAACATTTTTTTTCAGTCTGATGTTACTTAACTCATAGCAAGTAATTATCTGCTAAAAACTTCCTTCAGCTCCCAATACTCCTCTTAACACCAGTCCAGTATCTTCAAAGCCACATTTGGCAGCACTGTAGCTTACACACAAAAGCAAATGAAAATCTCTGCTCTCCTCACGTCAAGCCTTGCAGACCCTTGTGCTGGAACCCAGGGTTGCCACAGGGACTGCTCTGAGCTTCCACACAGCAAGTCCCCTTCACAGCTCCCAAGGCAGTTTTATTATAAAAGAGAATTGTTATCCCACTTTACAGCTGAAGCCACAGATAAACAAAGACGTCATATCTGCAACAAGTATGAGATATTAAAATCAGATCTTTAACCCAAAGGTCATAGAAACATTCTGCTGGGCCTCCCACATTTCCCCTTCTTTAGCCCAGATAATTCTTGGTTGTGTCAGTCAGAGCGGGTGCAAATGCATTTGAAAGCTTTCGAGATCTGTACGGTGTCCACAGAAAGAGCACGTTACAGCTGCATGTGCAAGACTATTACATTTCTTAAAGCTAGGCCAAAATCAAACAATGCAGAGATGAATATGACAGTTCTCTCCAC
Source organism: Myiotriccus ornatus (assembly GCA_036023395.1). Lineage (NCBI taxonomy): Eukaryota > Metazoa > Chordata > Aves > Passeriformes > Tyrannidae > Myiotriccus > Myiotriccus ornatus. Next base: position 722,405 of record JAYRBT010000002.1, read on the forward strand.
ACTCTGTGTGGCTCTATGGACTCCACAGTCTTGGACGAAGTTCGCAGTTCACATGATAAAGAGACATGGATTTAAAACTTCAGCTGTTGCTCACAGTAAATACTTATACTATGGCATTGAAATTACCAATCTGCTATAGCAACATAGCTTTAGCCTGCAAGAAGCAGAGAAACAGGGAATAATCACTGTAAAAATAATGCAAGCAGATTATGCTCCTAATTTAAGATTTGGGATGAGTTATGGTGCTTTCTTCAAGATACCTTAATGCATTAAAATTGAACTCAGTTTTCGTCTCCTTTTTTGACTTGCTTTTATTTCCCAGTCCACATTTGATCTGAATGAGTATCTGAAGTGTTTTGAACCACAATGTGGTCACTCCTTAACAAAGCTCCACCAGAAAACTCCTTTTAAATATTTCAGCTTTTTTTTCCCCCCAGTTCTTTCTGCAAACAGCAAGACAAGGGAAAAGGGGAATAAAAAACTAAAAAAACCCACAGCTGCTTCAGCTGGAAGAAGTGCAGCGGTTTTCTTTGAGCAAAGTTACCTAAATCCACACCATCAGCACCCATGCATGAGCACGAGTTGTAAATTAGAGGTACCCACAACGCATAGACCAGATTAGCCAGCACCTGCCCGGGAGGTGAAGGAGCACGTCCTCCTGTTGGCTCTCAAGGTTATGATTGCTGTTATGATTGCAGTGTGTAACCATCACACAGCAGTTCTAACACAACCGGTTTTGAGTGAAATTATCAGTGCCAAGGCAAAGTCATTTGGATGAACATTCCCTTAGCTGCCAACTTTTCGGTTCAGATATGCAAAAGGCACGAGAGGAGAATCCAACTTTCTCTGAGTTTGGATGCAATGTGACATTTCATTGCGTTCTGCCTCAATTAGCATTTCAAAGCCCAGGCCTTGCTTACTCTTGTTTTTACTTCAGTTGTTCCTCAAATGTCCTGACTTTCCCTTCTGTCCCCCTGACTTTTCTGCCTTCCAGAGACAAAGCCAAGAAATGCTAAATGTAGCACAAATGCAGTGTGAGGGCACCCACAGTCTGCCTTTTTATGCCACAAAACTGTACACCTCCAAATTCTCCTACACCCAAATTCTTCCTACGTTTGCTGTCTGGATCATGGTGTTTGGTGAGCGTGGCGCTGAGGCGGGAGGAGGTGACCCCATCTTCAGGGCGTCAGAGCCCCAGACACAGACCTCTTTTTAAATTGCTCACTGTTGGACAAAAGAACAGGAGAAGCCTCAAAGCCTAGGGAGGGAATCTGAAGGACAGCCAGTGCAGGAGGCAGGGCCAGCTGAACAGCGTGGCTCTTCTCGCCAGATGCGGCTCGGGTAAGAATCCTCGCCCAGGGCTTTATTTAAAGCATGAAAGACATGCTGCTGAATTTTCTTCTTCCTGACTTTGGCTTGTGATGCTGCCCACTGCTGGCTGAGCTGCATGGAAAAGCCTCAAACACTAGAGCAGCCAACCTCTGCAACTCTTATTTCCAGTTTGGAGGACTTTATTTATTTTTTTTATTTTTTTTTCCCCCTGATGATTTTGGAGTTTTTTAAAGTTTCGGAATAAATCTGTCTTAACACCCCCACTTAAAAATGCAAATTCAACAACGAGGCTCCTGAAGAGGAGCGTTTATTGAAAACATAAGACTCATGCACTAAGCCACATTATCCAGGAGGGAGGAGACCTGTGGGAAGAGGGAAAAAAGTGAGCGAGCTTCATGCAAAATGCATGAGTGTTGATAGCTTCCTCTAGTCCACCATATGCATATTTCATGAATTCATTACAGCAACTACTGCATCTATAAGTCAAATAAGCCCAATTGTTCAAACAAAATGACCAGCTTGATACACAGAAAACAGATGCTGTTAGAGGAACACTGACACTCTCCAAGCTGAAACTGCTACATGCCTGTCAAGACTACCCAGGGTCCCGTAGGCTCAACCAGGAGGAGAAACAGGAGAAGAAGAGTTATTTCCACAGCATCTGCCTGAGGGAAATGGGCTAAAAGGCTGTAGTGACCCAAACACTGATCCTCAAAAACAACTGTACTTGCTGAGCTACAAACTCTGCTTTCAGTCACATCCAGCATGAAAGGTGACAGATGACGTTTCACTATCAGGATCTACACAGGGACAAGCACTAAGGAGACAACAAGGATGGAAAAAACCCCCCCAGCAATAAAAAAATACTCCATGTTTCGTTATGTGAGACTGAGCGTTTCGTATTCTACACGTGGAAACAGCTTGAGAATGAAACGGGAACGAGAAACTCGTGCTGTCACACACAGACAGAGCCGGGTGGTGCTTTCAGCAAAGGTGAATACCAGGTTCAAACAGGGCCCTAGGCTACTTTGTGGCTTCTGTATTTTATACCATTTCTGATCGTCCTCAAACCCACTCCAGCAGGCACCAACTGCAGACACACCCTCTGCTCACACCCTGCAAGTGGGTACAGAAGCGATAGGAATTCCGTGTACAGAGCCACGAGGAACCGTAAAGACTGTGCAAAAGTATAAAAACGGTGGTCAATACCACTGTAAATTCTTTTTCAGCAGACACACCCTAAAGGAAGGCCCAGTTGTATGCCAGCATGGAAAAACAGACATTCAAAAGTACTATTGACCTGGCTGATGAGAAGTCTGAAAACAAAGAACAGTAATTTAAACACTTATTTTCTCTTGAGATTCAGATAAAAATAGAATTTAGACCAAAAAAAAAAAAAAAGGAAAAAGAAAAAAAAATTTTTTATGTTTTGGATGCATAGAAATTTAATGTTTTTATTTCTCTAGCAGATTGATATTCATTTACAATCAAGGCAGAGTTTTCAAGAGCCACTTATGTTTAGCGGGCTTTCAACTAGTCACTGTCAAAGTACTGCCTAAAAAAAAAAAAAAGAAAAAAAAAGGGAATATTTAACCTTTCTTTTCTGGAAGGAAAATAAATGAAAGTTTGTGAACTTTATACAGTAACATTTGTGCTTAGAATGAGCTTAATGTGCCTCCAGCAAAGCTCTACGACATTCACAACTTCACAGTTTAAAAGTGTGTTGTAATAAAAGGTCAAGAGAAAGAGGAAAATAAAGGAAAGGCCTTCAAGGTCATAAATATATTAGACAGGAAAAGCATTTCTGCTCTGCTAAATGCCTGTTTCAATATAAATCTATTAGTCTGATGAGGTTAAGACCCTAGAATGTAGATTTACATCTGATTTTGAAAAGACAGTGATGATATTCCCTTATTTCTCGTCTTTCTCTCTTTACTAATTCTCTTTCCTTCTTCCTCTGTTTCGAATATTCCTGAGGTTCATTTAAAAATCTTTCAGATTTAAATATTTTAAATATTCAGATTTAAAAATAAACCCACAAGAATTAAAAATCTTAAAAAAAAAATCTTGTCTGGAGCAGACAACTACTTTCTGTGCAGAGACAGTGTTTAAGATTTTGACCGGACAAATAAACCATAGAAAAAGAAATGAGGGAAAAAGTTATACAGAATTTGGCATGACAGGAATACAGTTATTAAAGTCAGTAGAGTAACTACAAGGAAATAATGATCCTTATTTCAGAATAATATTTTCACACAAGACAGTGTCCTGGAATTCATAATATATGATGGCTGCTGCGTCACAGCCATAAAGATTGTTTTTCCTGTCTTAATATTTGTGTTTAGAGTGACTGCCATGCCAACCCAGCAACAGCACACATTTCTGCCTGCACCAAGATGAGCCAGTCTGGGTAATCTGTCCCTCACACTCCCCTGCACCCTGTAGATAAACTTCAGCATTTTCCACCACACCAACTAGTACATTATTTGCCCCAGTTTTGGCTCAGGAATTATCAGCCCCAGGGTCAAACTCTTCTAAACACCCTGTGACTGAAGCCACAGTGATGTTTCTGCTGTATCAGAGGCCTCATTTGTCCTGCAGCTGCATCACTTTTACCCCTGACTCTCTACTAACCCCAACCTAATGAATTGTCTGTCATCAAAAGAATTAGTCTGTGATAGTAGAACTCCGAGAAATTATTAGCTTCTTTAAAAATAATTGATTCTATTCCTCACTAAGTGAGGGTTACTATCTAATATTAGATATATATAAAAATGTAGTTATATATTCCACCTCAGTAAGAAATACATACCTTTCATATAAAATTTTATAATGTCTAAATTCCTGCTTTATACTTTCTAATTGATGGGTTTTATTGCTGAGAGGATAATTCGAGCCTTTGTCGTAAGAAATACTCATTTAAATTAAACTGTATATTTAAAAAATGCCATGGATAGAAGCAGATTAAATATCATAAAACTTACATTGTTCTGTTAATTTTCCCCCATTTTTTACAATATTTTATGTTTTAATCTCTACTTTGTTTTGATCGATATACTGTAAACCTTAAGGTTGGTGATCAATCCTGCATCTGTGACCACTTTGGCATTTAGGCTTAGAAAATTTTGATTTTCTTTCCTATTTGTTTAGATAGTTCAGAAGGAAAGCATGGAAACTCTGAAAAATTAGAGGTGAAAAAAATTTTTGCATTCATTTCTTCTGTTATGATAAAATTAATGATAAAATTAAATCTTGAGATAAAGATAAATCTTGATAAAATTAATGCATTTATATCCTTTGGTTGGAACCTTTATCTTTGGTGCTCAACAGGTAGGAACACCTTTTTTTATTATTATTACCAGCATCACAATGAAAGACAAAATGAAAGCTACGTAATTTAAAATTTTTCCTAAACTGAGCATTAAATTCACTGTCTTAGCTGAATTTAATATATTGGGGGAAAATAATAATTTAAATAACACTTAAAATTATAGGGGAAAAAAGCATATCCATTACCCTGCCATGTTCTAATTTTCTGTTTCACCATGTCAATGGTTTCACTCTGGTTTGCTCTCAAATCTTTGCAAGCGTGTCCTGGATGTTGCAAAGATATAGGCAAATAACTTGATTAAAATACGAGCTTGGATGAAAATCTATTCCCAGGAACTGATGAACAGAGTATCTAACAGTGAAAATATGCACGAGGTTGTTAAAACCAGCAAATTTGACACTACTTTGATGTGGCAGATAATTCATTCTGATGGCATCCCTCACCCCAGCAAAAACAATTT
>JAYRBT010000002.1:727627-818975 GCA_036023395.1 Myiotriccus ornatus
ACCAGCAAATTTGACACTACTTTGATGTGGCAGATAATTCATTCTGATGGCATCCCTCACCCCAGCAAAAACAATTTCCTAAGCCTTCTGTGGGAAAAAGACTTCCAAACATGTCACCCTTAAAGGGCTGATAGTTTTAATTCTTGCTACCAGGGAATTTTTAGGTAAAACATCACTTTTAAGAGAAGAAGACACTTTGTCAAAACACCCAAATTTTTGTGAAACAGAATTCAACACGTTCCCTGACACAGTTTTGTGCAGATGTTTTCAAACATCCTATTGGCTTAACTGCAGATTGAAGTTTCACTAAAAGTGAATTTTTAAAAAATTGCTAGGTAACTGACATGCCTTCTTTTTTTTCCTTAAAAGATTTACAAGATTTTGTGATATCATCCTGATTTAAGATACAGTTTTTCAAATATAAAAACAGGTCAACTTCCTACTTCCTACTTCGTGCTGCTGCACAGAGTAACAATCACTCGTAACTGGAAGAAAACATGATAAATGGGTTTTCCATTCAACACGTGTCAGCTTTCTAAGAAGTCACTGCAAGTGTCAGAGGGAGAAGAAGACTTCCTGGTAACTCCACAAATTCCTACTTACAACAGAATCTTTCCTACAACTAGTTCAACCCTGCTCTCAGGTGGAGCTAGAACCAAATCATGGAAATAAGAAGAATAATGTTTTATGAAGGGATTTCATTTCTGCACATTTTTAGAATGATGGTCAGACATTTATATTTCTGAAAATTGCAATTTTACATCTGCCATAAAATTCTTCTACTTTAAAACATGACCTTAAATGAGAGTCAATTTTTACCCCACTTCCTTAGAAAGCAATAAGAGTCCGTGGCTGTAAGAAAAGCTGTGACCATGAAGGCACTGACTACACTAATAATAAAAGTTTAATTCACCTTAATCTTTGTTAATCATCTGTTTATTTCACCCTTGGTAACACCCACTATGCTTTTATTTGCTTTAAACCAGATGATCATTGTGCAACACTTTTCATACCAGTCACAGTTTCCTGTACACTTGGGAACATCGGCCCTTACCTCTTGCATGAGGATACGTGAAGAACACGGAAATGTCTTTCGTAGGTGATTACAATTCGGAGTTATCATCTGCTCTTTTAAATTGTCATTCAAAGCAATGTTTCAAAACTTTAAATTATTAAAAGCCCACGAGCTGCTATCAGGTTCTCCAGAGTCCTAATGAAAATGGATTAGAGTTAAAACCTTCTGCTCTAAAGACTCCACTACATTCCTGTAAAAATATATTCACAATGTATAAAACTTTCACACTATCTTTATAGCAATGCATATTCATCTTTCTATTCCTGTCCATCTCCAGAAATGGATTAACTCACAAAAAGTGAGCAACAAAGGAAGTCCCCAGTGGTTTCAACCAGCCAACACTAGGAAAGAACATATCACTACCAAAATACATAGTACAAGTCAGTAAGTATTGTCTTGGTAAAAGCTCTATATGCTATTTATAGTGCAATCTTAAACAGCAAGGGGCATCAAACAGATTTTTATAGTTTTTAAGCAGAAGACAATTGCTGTACAAAATACCCCATCCTTAATGTCACTATTCTCTTACAAAAAGATGTTGTTCAAACAGCATTTAAAATAATCCTTGGCTTCTAGCTATCATTTCAAATAGTTTTCCTAACATCATGTGCCCTGTGTCCTTTGATAACATTTTCCTATGACACTGTGGTAGAAAATGCCACCCCTCGCCCCCCAGTTGGGGCCCACCTGGGATGTCAAATGCCAACCAACACACAACACTCACCAGCGGGTTACTTCTCAAGCACTCTTGATATTAGATGTTTGAAAAGCTAAAAGCTACGGAGTGCTTCAGTTTCCCACGTTTAAAGAGTTGATAACCCTTCAACGATTGTCTTGTGCAGCAAAGGGATATTAATGACAAATAACAGAGAGCAATAAGGTAATTAAAAAGTGACGTGATACCTAGGAAATATAAACCAAGAGAAAGTGGCTGTACTGGGCCACACCAAGATTTCATCCCACCGTGGCTCCTGTTTCTGGCAGCTGCCAGCAACGAAACTCTGGGAAAGTGAGCAAGAAGCAAGTGAGCACAAAATGCTGACTCTCTTCCAGGTTCCAATTGTTCCCACCTCAGGGGCTTCCAACACCAGGGATTGTATTTTAGACCACAGTCATTACAGCAGAGTGCATCTAACACTCTGCTGGGTTTTTTTTTGGCAAATACATCTGCTGACTCTTGGAAAATTCGCAAATCCTGAAAAAATTTATCACGGTAAACAACCAGTGATTTAGAAGTCAGACGGTTACAAGAAACTGGAAATGCCACGAGATTACAATTCTTTACCAAGAATAGAAACAGGAATTTATGACCCTGCAGTTTAGGGAAACAGCAACAACTTATGCACGGGTATAACTGGACAGACATGCCCATAAGGCTGCAAACACACACGCAGGGACACTGAGCTGCACACTCTGAACACACATTACTTGTTCTGATGGCTCTACTTCCAGGATGCTCTCATTCTACTAAAAATGATAAGAAGATAAATCTTTGATGGCTTATTCCATCATCCAGTTTTAATTCCTGCAGGGGTTGTGAGGAAACTACAGTATAAAGAAACCTTCTCAGAGTTACATAGGCCACGCTGTCTCGAAATCACCATTTTAAACAAGTTTCAGATGATGGGCATATCAGGCAACAGCGATCCAGACTTTACTTTGAAATACACCAATACAGCAAAAAAATATTTGTTTTCTGTGTTTTCTTCCGTATCCTTTGACAAACACATTTTTACAGCACTCTCCTGCATTTTGTTGTCACATTATAAGTGCACCCAAGCAAACCACTTTGCATACAAAAACATTCACTAAAGTATTTTAAAACATATTTCGGTGTCGTTTATTATCGCCATGCACATTAAAAACAGTTCACACATCAAACTATAAATATGGAACATTTAAAGAAATTCCTCTGCTGAGAAATCTGAAAAAATATAATTTTAGAGAACAGTCAAAACAATGAATAATTGAAAAGAGGATGAGTTCACTAACAATTTGCAAGGGAAAGAGCTAAATTCTGTCACAGGTCCTTAGGTTGATATTCTTTCTCTTCCTCTTCTTGCAATTACTGTTCATAGCATGTTATCTATCTTGACATACATTTTATAACAATTATGCGTACAGAATATTAATCCTTCAATTTAATATTCTCTAAGACCCCCAAAAATTGTGGTTTTTTTTCAAATTATATCCTTTTGTTACATCTATCTTTTTTTTTTTTCCATCTGTTACAGGACATCCAAATTTATTTTGTATGCCAGATTCATAAATCTGAACAGGGGAAGAAACTGCATATTGTAAATTAGAACCTCAGCTGAAGAATCCAAGCTCAGCTCACACTGAGGGACAGTGCCATGCTTAGGGGACAAAAGCACACTTTTGACAGAGCGTTACTATCTCCAGGTGAAAAACAAGGGTAATAGATAAGAATAAATAAAGGTAAAAAGTGAGGAGACTCCCAAAAGTGGGGTAAGGATGAAGTTGCAGCTGACTGGCTTTGCCACACTATCTCCTTTTCTGCAGTCAGCTTCCATCTCATAGACACTCAGGATCACAAAAACCTTGTCTCATCTTTCTGAGTAACAGATGCTATTTGTCTCATACAATGGCTTCAAGTAGCAGATTGCAAGGACTTATAAGAACCCAGAATACAGTATGTTTTTTCTATTACTTGGCAATTCATGGAGCTGAAAATACAAAACATCATAGAAATCAAAGTATGTCTAATTTGTTTGATGGCAAGCTGCTCTATAGGAAGCTCTAGGTTTTTATTAGGGATTTTATATTTCAGAAACATCTATTGGTTAATTTCTAAAAATAGAGATTTTTGTTGCATGTGAAACTCGTGGGTTTATGTCATCCTTTCAGAAAAATTACAAGCAATTGCTGGCAGATCCCCCACCCCTCTCCTTGCAAAAAAGGCTCAGACTCACATATCTGAAACCTTGACATCAGAAGCAAATACAATTCAGGGTGCAGATCTTGAATATGCTGAAAGAAACCCAAGGCTATCCAGGACTGTTCCTTCCTTCCAAGTCATCCCACAGACCCAAACTGAGAGCATCTGCATTTTGCAGTTGGAATTCCTGCCTTTCAGAGATGCTTTCCCCCACCCCCCTCCCCGAGTCCTTCCTCCTCACACCTTTCCTACATCAGGACTTTACTGTTGAGCAACAAATATTACTGGGGCTACAAAACTCCCCCCATTTCATCTCCCAGGCAGAGGAGACTCCATCCCCTGCACCCCACACAGTCCTGAGGGATGGCTGTGCTAGAAACAGAGAGGCACAGCCTCCAAACTCGCATCACGTGGAAAGCACATCACAGGTTTAATCAGCATTTAAATTCCAGAGGTTCAGAATATAACAGTGTGCTCTGCAGTGTTTGCTCAGGTTGTATATTTTATGACATAGCTAAAAGAATGTAAATATATATTAAAAATCGTGTATGTGGAGGGTAGGACCCTGCCTTGTGCCATGTGAGTACAATCAGGGCATGAAAACTGTTCCCACATATTCTCAAACTGAATTTAGCTCTTCAGATGTTTTACTTGAAAACAAAACATTAAACCTAAGCTCCAGTAACTTGAAATATTTTGATAAATAGTAAAAAGATAATAAAAAAGTGAATACATTTTGGACTCTAGGGTTACACAACCCAAGAAGTCACAAGCTAGCTGATTTACAGAAACTATAAAATGCTATTAAATGCATATGTTTGCATCAGTAGAAGGGAAGCTGCAGGTTGCATAAGAGAATAAAAATTTGCATGTTGTAATTGTTTCTACAAAAGACTGAGAACATCACATTAAGTGACAGCTGTCTTTTTCCTCAAGAAGCAGACTTGTCACTGGCTTCATCACCTTTATTCACCTGTCAGAAGACAGTGTGGGGGTTCTGGAGCACTTTTTAAAGTGTGGGTTTGGTTGGTTCTTTTTTTTCATGTAGATGCGAAATGTGTTTTTCTCATTGCAGTTGTAAATTTAAAAATTATCAAGAGATGTATTCATTAACTGGTATGCTGCCACCCATGCAAGATGTTAGCAGGCTGTTGCCATAATTCAAGTGCTATTAGACAGACATTCTTTTAGCAAGGTTCTCTTTGCCTGGGATGAACATACTTGTAAATAGGTAGAGCTGGTATGAACTGTTTCCATAATGGGGGGGACAACAACACAAGATTATAAATCTCTATCTGGATTTTGAAGGTATGTACACTGAAATCAGGGAAACTTGGCAATTTTTTCTTGAGAAGGAAGAAGCAGGGGAGGCAAAGCCTCCTTTGGCATCCAATAAGCAGTAATAAAATTCCTGCTGAGGATCTGGAGAAAAAAACCCCTAAAATATGCAGTGAAAGCGTCCTTCAAGAGCTGAAAGTGCTGCTCAACTCCCTCAGAGCAGCTGAGGTACTCTCATCTGAAAATCTCACGGTGTGAACATACGAGAGCAGGATCCCGAGGAGATCCCTCGTTGCTCATACACTAAGCATAAAGACAGATATAACTCACTGCTGTTGGCAGCTTTATTTGTGATGTGTAAGTGCATAAACCAAAGGAGACATTTCCCACATCCTCAATGCCCAGCTTTTCCTCACGCAGCACCTTCAGCTCGCTCTGTGAGGGGCTGTGATTCTCGTTTCAGAGAAGTGTTACTAGCAAGTTTTGTCAGCTCCAAGTGACGTGACATGTAGTATCCTCACAACCCAAATCCTGACACAACTCTGCTGTCACTGCAAATAAGGGAGAGAGCAAATGAGCTCTGAATGGGATTTTAAAACACTGGAAACTCTGAAACCATGAGCTAGACTTGAAACTCTATTTAAACACTGAGTTTGAGCACTTAATTTACAGACAAGAGAGCAGGGAAGGAATAAAGGAGTCTTGAGCCTGCATATTTAAGAAACGTTTTAATACTATATTGCTTAAGGCACTAACTGAACAGAAAGAGCAGAGATTAGACCAAGAACATACAGAAAATCTGGGTTTAAAATAAATGATGTAAAGAGATTGCTACTCTTATCAACACATTACTACTACTTAGTTATATTGATGGCATGGCATTATCTTATGGTCTTCATGGAAATTTCCATACTTAGTTCTAGCAATGCTTGCCACATAAGGCAAAAAAGTCAATTCATAGGGAGTGAAAAGGATAAATATTTCATTCTGTGCTTAGATTTTATATCATGTAACTTCTAAAAGATTAACTCTCACTATTGAAAATTAAAGGGAAAATAAGAGTAATATCTTAATAGCAGTCAGTGTTTGGCATGCAGGGGTGTTAAAAACCCAATAAAAATGTAATGAGTGAGCAGTATTAGCCAACAAAAGTGGTATCACTGGCCTCCTCTCATAAGGTTACAATTTTGAAGGCCTACAGGCTGCTTATATTGGCCTCTTTATTGGATAGATTTTCTGTAAAACTATTGAAAAACACTTCCTGATATTTAATAAGGAATCTCTCAAGACACTTGTTCCTCTGTAAGGCATCAGATCATGCAATTAGCACATCCACTATGCAGAAGTAAAACAGTTTTGCCCAAATGCTCACTTTGCCACGGTTTTACTGGCCAAATAGCTTTAGCTTTTATTATAACCATGAAAAAGACAATTATCTGGAGCTGTACCACTTTGATAAAAAGCCTTTTACAGCCTCCTGAGTTTCCTTTCTCTCTCTCATGCTATGTACTGAGAAATACCATAGGGGTGCCACCCTAAAGATACTGAACCCAAAGCTATACAACCATTTTTCATTGGCTTTCCCAGATGCCTTTTGCTGGCACATGTCATAGGAAATAGCTGAAAAGTGGCTACAGCTAACCTTACACAGTGCCATGATTTAAGCTACCATTTAGTCACTGAACTTAATTGCCTATATCCCATTTAACACCTTATTATTCTTCTCAACCTTTTGAAGAACAATTCTGCCCACGATTTTAATGCCGGAATAAACTGTGATGAACAGAACTTGAACTGCAAGGAGAAGAATCTTTAAAGGCAGATCTTTGCTCTTCTTTCTGCTTCCTTAGCACTGCTGCAATCATTTAATTATTCAGGAAAGCAGTAAACAGACAAGTTTCACCTTGAAAGCACCGAGGGCTTTGCACTTCTCCCTTCCTCCCTCCCTCCCTCCAGCTCAGCCAGGGGAACAGCCAACTAAAAACGGGCTTTCATCATCCAACAGCCAGCATTTGAGAATCACCTCGGTCAAATTCTTCAGCAGGAGCCAAGCTGGCTGTGGTTTCCAGAGAGAATGCAGTGGCTGGGGCAGGAGCAGTCCCCACCTTGGCAGGCAGCAGATTATTCACCCTTTAGCCAGCCCAGCTCTGCCAACAGGGAGGACAAACCCCGCTCACCTCGGCAGCATCGCCAAGGCAAAGTGACATTCAGCTCACCTCAAGCAAGCAAAATGGGCCAGGTCACTTCTCTTTAGAGACAGGAACAAAAAACAACTCATAAAGCCTAAATTGTGTAGCAATGCCCAACTTGGAAGTTTCTATCGGGCATCAGCAGAATGGCAGGCAGGGGGAATGAAAGGCTCTGACTTTGCCTTGTAAAAATAATGAAAAGCATGAGAAAATGCACATTTGTGGAGGTTTTAAACAGATATGACACAAAAGCACAAAATATCTGAAAGTGCCATAAATTCTTGGCAAGACTGAAGTAGATTAAGCATTATTTAAAATATATTTTGCTCATTAAGCTGAGTATTTTGCACTTGAAGTGAATCCATGTGAGTAATGGATTATATAAAATATAAAAATAAATTAAAAAAATAAAAAAGAGTGACACAAATGGCAGAATTTAACAAAGTTTTACTTTAAAAAATGGAGTTGGGAATTTACAAGCACTATTATCTTACAGATTTTACGTAGGGTCTAACCTTGGTAGAAATATCACCACCTTTGTTACCCAGCAAAATTCTAAACTCCTCAAATATCTGTTTTAAACTGCAATATTTTCTAGTGTAGACTGATTTTAATGGTGAGGGCAAGAGCAGCCACGAGCATCACACCCCCAGCAAAGTTATTCCTCAAAGAGTAGTTGTGGAAGTTGATGATGCAACCTACACTTCAATGCAATTTTGCTGCAAAATACATATATTCCTGTTGCAGAAGCTTCGTTGGTGACACTCTGGAAATATTTTTTGTTCTACTGCCTTTCTATGTTGATTTGCTTGCATCAGGGAGAGTGGAATACTCTGCTCACCGGCAGTGTACCCACAGTTGTGCCCTGTATTTCCACACAACCATTAGCCAAATGCCCAAAAAAGAAAAGGTCATCCCAGTGAAACCTGAAATGGTGGAACAGCCATTTGCCTTTATCTTACACACACTTTGTTAATGCTGGACTGAACAACACCATGCCTACAGCCAGCTGACAGGAATTGTAACCTGATTAAATGTCCCGGTGTGTTTTGATACCCTTAAATGGAATTTTTATGGCCTGTTCTGCAAGCATATTATTAAGACAGAACCATCAAAAAAAACCCCACAGACATGCATAATAGCTCATCAATTTGTAGCCAGGCACTTTTGACCTTGAAAAGTCAGCTGTCTTTCAGATTAACGCAGCTCTGTTTTGGGCGGAAAAAACGAAGCTATTAAATTACCATACTTAGTTTTGTCACACGCCAGCACTGCAGTGGGGAATAAAGGCCACACTGCTGGCTTTTTATTGATATTACTGGCAACCTCTGACATCGGAATTAGAATCTGGGAGAACTGCTTCTAATAAAAATCCACTTAGACATTAACATTTCAGCTCTAGCGGGTCACGAGGTGCTCTGCTAGCGGGAAGATGGTGTTCAGTCTGACTTCTCCTCCCCCCCCAGCAGTGGGTTTTCACATTTCCCGTTCTCCACAGGAGAACTTAAAGCACTTAAAAACCAGCTCTAGTTTGGACCACAACATCCACCCACAGAACAGGCCAAAGGTTCTTCTGGGGGAAGAGACGGTGAGGGAAAAGGACAAGCGGAAGACAGGAGGACCATCGCTGTCTCTGAAAGCGGTGGGAGCGCGTACGGCAGGCCTGTGGTAAATTAATGGCGCTTGAAACATCCAGGGAACAGAACTATAGATGTACCTCGGGGAATAATCTTACAAATTACAGCGTTGGGAAAGGAATTGGCAAAATGAGGATGAAGGTTGTTGAGAAAGGAGAATTCTCATACCAGAGAGGAGTCACTAAGGGGCCTTCTGAAGGCCTGGTCTCAGGGTCTGAGACAGGGAGACACTCCCTAAGGTCAGACGAATGACGAATCATTCCAGACTGTAGCACATTTCCTTTTATAATTAAAGAAAATGCCCATAGAAAACTGCCTTATAAACAGATTTTTAACTTGCTCTTTTTTTTCTTTCAATATGAGATTATTATTTCTGAGAAGCCTCTCCCCTTGAAGCTGCTCAGCTGGCATAAATAACCAAATTTACCTCCAAACCGACAACACAGTCGTGGTGTTCCATTTTCCAACAGAATGTCCAGGTCACTGGTGTACAGAAACCACCTCTCATGCCTTTGAAGAAATAATTATTATATCACTAAAATCAAGACAGATGTTTGACATTCCAATTTACCAAGGTGTTTGATTAAAAGAGTGTGTTTTAATTGCAGTGAACTTGATGTAGTCACTCTTACTATTTACATAATTAATTTGCACTAGGATAGACTTGCAAAGGAATTGAGTTTTTTTGACAAGACTTCTGTATACTTTTAGCTAGTCTGAATCTGCATTTTTTTGCTGCACAGGTTCCTTCAGAAAGGAAAAATTGTTCCTCTCCACATTCTTTTCTTTTTAACATTTTTCTGTGTAAAATTATTTAAAACACAAATCATATAAATCTTTTTTTTTTTTTTTTTTTTTTTAATGCAGACCTTTCAGTTTTAGTTTTCTTCCTTTTCTTTTTACTTGATTTGTTGGGAAACAGTGAAAGTGAGAAGATTCTGCTTCTCCTGCTCTGTTTTTTTATCCTTTGGTCTTCAGAAAAAACTTAATAAAAAGAAACGTCAATAAAAGAGAAAAAACAAGAACAGTACAAGAAATACGCCCACACAGGGTTTTTAATGCTTTTCTAGCTTGATTAACAACCTGTCCATCCAATTGATTAAAAACCCAACAAAGACAGACAGCTTCTATTCATTTGTTTAATTACAATGCAGCGTCCAGGAGAATCATCATGGTAACAGGTGATGGAATTTCTCTGGTACGTATAACTATTAACTGTACCCAATCTTACATTAACATCTTTTAAAGACATTATCAGGGAAGACCCTCACAAGAATTATTCACTCCTGATACTGATATCAGATGACGTAAAAACAGCTAGACCAGCACTAGAAACCATCTCATTTTCATCAACAAAAATTCAGCTATTAAAAGCCAAATGCACTGCTGATATCTCCCTCTGAACTCTATCAAGTAAAGATTTGAGAATGAAATTAAAAGCTTAAGGTGCCCTTCTTGAGCATATTCAGAATTCTCTATGAGATCTAGAAAGCATTTTGAGTGGTCACCATTACTTGGCAAGGATAGTTTAGAGGCAGTGAAGGTGAAAGCAAAAGAGTGAGCAACACGACATAAAATCCAGTAAGACTATAATTTATAAACCAAATCACTCAACTGACACAACAAAGACACCTTACACATACAAAAATCAGTACTACCTGTTCCTTTGTGTTGTTCCTATATTTTGATTTTAGCTAAATGTCAGTCTCCACCAAACATGCAGTAATGATGTTAAAATCACCAGGTTCTCCTGCAATCATCTTCAACACCATCTTTATTAGAAGGGTCTCAGAATAAGCACCTGAGTAATTTGTCTTCATTAGAACAAACTCATGTTTTGCCAAGGAGAAACAAGGGAAGGAGAAAGGCTCACTCCCAGCCCACACAAAGACACCAGGCATATTCCCACAAACCAGGGCAGGCTGCCTAAAGGTTACCAAGATTTCATTTTATTTCAGAACACTCCTCTGTTCTCCTAGAGACAACTTTCCCTGAGCAGAACAGTGCAATGAGTCTGGTAAAAGCAGGTCTGCCCAGTTAGTGAGCTGATGTAGTGAACCGTGCAACAAGATATGCACGGTCCTTCCCAGCATAGCAGCTCTGCTGCAGGTAGAATTCCCCCTGCACTAGTTCTGGAAAAATGGAAATAACACAAGGAGATAAAGGACAGAATCCAGGTTTTTGCAACACAGCACAAACAGATGAAAGGCTTTCGTTTCGTTTTTTGAAGAGACACCCTTGACTGAACACCACCGTGGTTTTGCTTTCCCACATCTTGGGAAGCACATCAAGGGAAATCTTTGGGGATGAAACTGAGCAAAAAAGCAGAATCCAAGAGCCAAACTAAAGCACTTTGATCCCTTTACAGGACTCATCCATAGATGCTAGAGGATAATCTTTCTTCCAGCATATTTAACATGGAAGTAACATTCTCAGGACCACCCTTTCCCCTCTACCAGACCACTCGCTGATGAAGATAGATTAAATACCCTTTGGACAAAGAGGGTGAGTACACAGAGTGCCAAATAATCTAACTGCATGCTGCTCTCTAGCACAGCTGCGATGTGGCACTTCCTAAAGTTTTGCATTTCTCCTATTTCAAGTTTTAAGGCTTGAAAAAACCTAACCTCCGTAACCCAAACATTTCAGCCTAGTTGAGTGTAAAATTCAGACAGACAAAATGCACAGTAAAACTCTTTAACATTTGTGTTAAAGCTTTCTGAAGGTCAGAGTAACTACAAGCTCATTAGTTAGGGTGAAAGAGAGGTGGGAAAAGAAGTTGTATAACTGTGTAAAAGAATCAGGTCCATGCTTCACAGTAAAAAAAACTCACAGTTTACACGCTTTGCCTTCATGTTTTACCAGGTTGAAGAAACAAGGCTGATACTTTTCATCCACACCTCCAAATAAAGCTAAGCACATACTAGGTATTAATTTGCTGTATTTACACCAGCCTTGCATATCACTGGCAACATGCACACAGAAATCTGAAGGGGTTTGGGTATCACAGTATATATATCCTCAGAAGTAACCCCAAAGTAAGTCTTTTGGAGAAGGACCGAGGGGCTTTTTTTTCCTTATTTTCAGTATCCCCAACTGATCATAGAATCACAGAGTGTTTTGTTTGGAAGGGACCTTTAAAGACCATCTCATTCCAGAGCCCCATCAGCAGGCACACCTTCTACTAGCACAGATTCCTCAGAGCTCCATCCAGCCTGGCCTTCAACACCTGAAGGATGAGGGAGCCACAGCTTCTCTGGACGACTTTTTCCAGTGCTTCACTACCATCACAGTAAAGAATTTTTTTCTGATATCCAATCCAAACCTAATCTGTGTCAGTGTGAAGCCATTTCCCCTTGTCCCATCACTACAGACCCTCGTAAATAGTCCCTCTCCATCTTCCTTGTAGGCTCCCTTCAAGTACTGGAAGGCTGCAACTAGTCACCCTGAAGCCGTTTCTTCTCCAGGCTGAAGAAACCCAATTCTCCCAGCCTTTCCTCCCAGGAGAGGTGCTGAATCCCTCTGATCAGCTTGGTGGCCTCATCTGGACTCACTCCAACAGGCCACTGTCCTTCCCGTGCTGGGGAACGCAGAGCTGGATGCAGAGCTCCTTGTGGGGTCCCACCAGAGCAGAGCAGACAGACAGAATCACCTCCCTCAATTAATTAGCAGGAAATGACACCGTGCTGTATTTTATCCCCATCAATCCAGCTTTTATCCTGATATTGTGACAAACACCATAAACCTCCTAGGCAGCAAGAAATTTTGCTACAACCCTCCTAACTGCTTTTCCAGTCTTCAGGGAACATTTCCCTTACACTTCTCAGTGATGTAAGGGTGTGCTAAATGGGGGGAACACAGCTCAGAAATGTGTCTGCACATGAAGGATCAACGTTACAGAGGGAAAGCGAGGCTGGACCAACCGAATCAGCTTCAAGAACACCTTGGCTACAAGCACTGCCGAGAGCCTGAAGACAGAATGTGCCCACAAGCTCTTGCAAAGTCCTCACTTCTCACCTTCCTCCTATTGAAGATTTCAAAGAAGTCTCTGGGAGATGTTAAGTTACTTTTGTTACAGTACAATCTGTTAGCAAACAACACAAACTATCAAAAGTATGTAGTGTGTATATATATATATCTCCATCTTTGCCTTCCATGCAGCAATTATACTAAAAGCACAATATCTTCATAAAAACAAATCAGTAACTTCCCTTTTGCTAAAATGGGAAAAAAAAATCTAACCCAAATAAAAACAAACAAACAAAAAAAACCCAAACCAAAACAAAACCCCACCACACTGGTTATTTCAGATAAAAATAGGGTCTCTGCCATAACAAAGTTCACAAGCAGCTTGGACTGGTTGCACCTAGCAAAGAATGGTTTGATTTTAGACACATATACCCATACATATGCCCAAATATCTGTCTGCCTCCCCATCAGCATTTGCAATTTAATCTTAATTATATTTTTTCCAAAAGACCCTTCAGTTACACTCTGAATAATAGCTGTATTTCCTATTTAGCTTTGTCTTTCCGATGCTGAAATTTCTTCCTTGCTTTTTTTCCCTGCCTCCAACAGTAGAGTAGAATCACACTAAAGACCCATTTTAAATATCAATTTTAACAATTCAAATTAAAATACTCCAAACATGCAATGGCACAGTATTGTTTCAGAGGAATTTTGGACTCTAGAAAGTAATTAAACCAGCATTTTATAAAGCAGATGATTTGTTTCCAAAAGGAAAATAAAGGTTAATTTGAGGTTATAGGGGCAGTGAAGGGATATTTCACTCGTTATCTACATAGAGAGCTGTGCTCCCCTTGTTGACAGAGCAATATTGTTGCCGGGCTCTGGAACATGTAGGAGTTTCAAAAGAAGTGATAGATTTGCTGAAACCATCCAGGCCAAAATAAGTATTTACCCATAAGTTTAAGCACACATTGCCTGAGAAGTCCAAAGTACACCTTCTTCTAGAGACAGCACTGATGCCAAAATGAGCCTGTTAAAATAAAAACTGCCCTTTAACTTAGGGAAGGAGACAGGAAAATGCTGCTTGTATGTTGTGAAAAGCACAGGGTTTAAGGATGTGGATTATTTAAAGAGAAAAGAGTTTCTGGCAGCCTGGATAGATCCAGGTTTCCTGTTGCTTTCCAGCTTCACACCAGCATCGGCTTCTTGACTTTGCTGGTGTTATTTCCAATTCGTGGCAACAAGAAAAGACACAGTACACAGTGAAAACAAGCTACAGCCACTGCGAAAAAGGGAGGAACTTTCTGCATTAGAATGAGACTGCTAAGGAAAATTCAATTCAATGCAAGTTCATGTTTTTCCTCAATTTTCTGTAAACATATTCTAAACTTATGTAGTGGCAACAAAAAGAAAGCAGTCTGAAAAATTGCATTTTAATGACTTAGTGCTATGATCATCATCATCATCATTCCTTTCTTGATTTTTTTTTCACCACTTGCTAAGGAATAAAAGACAGAAATTTATTTTATTGTTGACTGTTGCAGTCCTTAGTGCAGAAAAAAGGGGCACACCACGATACACAAGTCTGTAAACACTGACAGGGCAGGGTGCTGCAACGTGCTTCTGCTGCTGCTGAAGAGCTTGGGGCTCACTTTGCTTCCAAAAACACATAAGAAAAAATATACTCCAGTTCTTTAACTTTCATACTTTGGCAAAAGAGACCAGATTAAAAAATAAGCTGTATAACTGAAGTCACAGATCCTACCAAGCTATTAATACAGTTTTTCATTTATCTTTTGGCCTAGGACTATTTTCTCACCCAAGATTTCTTTTAATTCTATTTCTGTCCATTTTATTAAAAGTTATCAAGTACCACTTTCCCATGCTTGTATCTCCCACAGAACTGCAGGCACCGCTGCTATGGTGCCCTGTGGTTTTACCCATCTGACAGGTATTTCACCTTTGTTATTTTAAGCAAGAAAGCAGGGTATTAAATAAACCAAAAATGCAACAAACATAATAAAAGGCTGTACTGCATTTTCCACTTTTTTTTCTGAAATTATGCTACACTATATAAAGCCAAAACACAAACAGTTGACCTAAAGTCTTGGCAACAGTATGTGGGGAAGAGATGTAATTTCTTGCTAACAGCAAAGCAATTTCAGATTTAACTTCTCTCCTGCTATATTTTTATAAATTGGCTTTACTGTAGTTAATATATGTCGGTTCATGTTGTTGTGAAAACAGTCATGGTGCTGCTGTTCTGCTAAGGGTGTACCCAGAGTGGCAGGAAGGATAACACAAGCTACATCCACAATTTTGACCTCAGTCAAAGCAAGTGTATTAGTTCTCGTGCTAAATTATTAAGAACAGTGACCATCTGCACTCACAGATGTGCAGAACAGGCTGTACTTTTTTTTTTTGAAAGGAATTCATGGTTCTGTACTCCAGATTTCCTACCTGTCTTTTAAAAGCAAGCAAGTCTGAAGAAGTAGACCATGATTTTGTGTTGCAATGCTGCTCTCCATGTACCTTCCATGTATTTGGCCATTACTGCTACCATACTTTTATTGTTTTGATTCCTTTTCTCATCCTCTTGTTCTATGCTTGCTTTTTCTTCAAGTTAAAAATTATTTCTTCCCTCAGTAGCGTTTGCAAAATTAGAAAATAGATTCCTTTTCTGGACTGCTCTTATTGATATTTAGCCCCTCATAAATGTCTGCTTCTCTGGCTATTTACCAGGACGTAACTAAGCCCAGTAAACTGAGACTGAGCCTGGTAAAACAAGAGTGGCTGGCATGTTCCTCTGGGGGTACAATGAAGGCTAAAAGCACTTCTTCCATGTATTACCTGAATCCAGACTTTGAAGCTGGACAGAATTCACGTGAACTTGAAGTGCTCTTTGTGCTCAGGGCACTGGGGATCTGGGAAGAAGGCTGGGCAGTGCAAGGTTGCTTGAGATCCCCGCAAAGCCACCAAAAATGAGAAATATTTTATTTGGTACTTCTGTTCGGCATAACTGTAATTCCTATTGTGCACAAACCAGTTTCCCATTCTCATGTACAACTGATAAATTTGTGTATTATGCTCCTATAATTTCATAAGTGTCAGCAAGTGCATAAACAAAGTACACTTAAACTATAAAAATCATTCTTTTTTCTTATTCTAGCACCAAACCACCTTTTTCAATATTGGAAATAAGCATGGTGATTTTCTGGACCGTGACTCAGTGTCCCAGAACACGGTTATTAACAGCTAAAGGAGGACACCTAAATCTGGCTGACAACACTTCAGCAAATCAGCACTTAAGAGGAGCACATATGGTTCTGCCTTCTGCCTGGCCCTAAGCTGCCAACAGGAAGAACAGGAACTTGATTTAATGTTGGCACTTAATAGGAATCTCTTTTGTTAGCAGAACCTCGTTCCTTCACATCTCTGGCACAAGATGGACAAGCTTTGACTAGGGTGACGAAGCTGCCAGCATCAAATAGGAAGCTCCATTGAAGGTAGTTATAAAGGTTCATGCACCCCACTGAGATCAGTGCATCAGCCACGTCCTGGAGTGGTTTATCTTTGAGGATTGGCTATTCCATCTATTTGCTTGAAAAAAGAAAAAAAAATAGGTAGATGTTTTTACCTTTGCAATGCAGAGGGTCATTCGATTCTGATCACTGCAGGATCAGAAGCAGTGTTGAGCTCCAGACTAGCTGCAGTCTCTCCCAGTAAGGATACATATATCCATGAGAAGCAGTCAAATACCCAGAGGAATTCCATGGGACAGAAGCTCTCTTTGCACATGAAGACACCGGCCAGTGTGGGGGTGGGAGAGCACGCTGCTTTCCTCCTGGCCCACAACCCATCCCTCAACCCAGCTCCACCAGATGAAGCTGCACTGACCCATCAATCTTACCTTCCTGAACATTAACAAAGGTCAAAGAAATTCAACTTTCTGATGTAACCTAGGCTTGCCCAAGAACAGCAGAGGGAGAAAAAAAGTATACCTTTAAAAATACTCTGTGAAAATTTACTTAATATTTCTGCAATCAGAGCAATAAAGCTGGAAACTAAACCTTCTTAGCCCAAAACACCTTCCAAGGCCCATCAAGTCCTGAAAAGGCTCAGTTTGCACTACCATGACCTCCTAACTCTTAGACTTTTCTAAGCCAAAGCAAGGCACATGGATGGTATTGTTGGGGCTCTCTCTCTCCTCTCACATACCAGAGAGAGGCTGATGACTTGCTGAGAGCTGCAGGGGGAGAAAGCGTTGAATCTGCCTTTGAGAAAGAGCTACCATTCAGGCAGAAAGCCTTCCTAGCAAACCAAGTTCCTAACTTCCTGATAGAAATTCTTCCCAGACTCTATCTATCCTTACAGTATGAAGATGCTAGCAAGGGAAGATTTCTTTAAAGAACCCACAAAGAATCACAAACCCAAAAAGTCTTTGAGTGAAAAAGAAGTTGAGTGACAACTTGCAACAGTTTTGTAATCCAATATTACTCTCTAGGGACGATTACCATAAATTAACTTTCTGTACAAACATTTATAAGCAGTGAAATCTATGTGACTGGAGTATATAAAAGGTTTTATGTAGAACCAATAATATATTAAGATTTTCAGGTTTATATCTATGTCTTTCTCCAAGTTTCCAGTAAAACAAATTTATTTTTGCAAGTTCACCGTTGATGGATGAGATTTTAAAGAGAGGCAATTCCATGCAGAGACACATTAATATTTTTATTTAAATTAGCTCACAGGTAAATATCCTCCTTTATCTCCCTTCTTTTAAACAATCAACTCTAAATATTTATAATCTACCAAAGGATTTGTGAAGCTGAGCTAAACCTTTTAAACGTCTTTATAATGCCATTTGATTTGTCAGAATTTTTCAAATAATGTGAAGAAAATTAAGGAATTTCCATTTACACCAGATCAGTGCCTTAAGGCTCCAAGATCCTTAATGCTGGGGCTGAATTTGCAGCTTTGGACTTGACATATGGGAGGTCAAAATTTGAGAGGCTGCAGGCAAATGTATTGGCTATCACTTAAGTTCTAATAAACCCTGTTCCCTGAAGACTTCATACACTGCATAGGGGAAAAAAAGTATTTAATACAAGAAGATAAGCTAGAGCAAAATCATTATTCTCTGTAACCTGACTCAGATGTGACTTCTTCAGTATATTCTGTGAGTCACATTTTATATGTGTGGTCCCAGTTCTAATTAACACCCCTGGCAATTACTGATTTTAATCTTGCTGTACTATTTTAGCTCAAGTCCAAGCTGCTTAAGAGATTTTTTTTTTTTTGCCTCTTTTGTTTCCCAAATTAATTAACAGTTTTTCTTGCTGATTCTTCACCATCCAGACACAAAAATCTGAAATACAGTTATTTGATTGTGCTGACACTTCGCAGGGAGCCTGAATGACATTTTAACAGTTTGTGCTTATTTTAAATAAATCACCTGCATGGAGCTACTACAGGATGACAAATATGGGTGCTGAAGAAATGAGGCTGCACTCACAAATAATTTGGTTTGGGGATTGGACATGACTTTCTGGACAAAGATCTGCTTGTTACTTCCCCTGTAAGCACCATCACACCTTTTCCCATGTATTTTTTTGTATTCTTTTAGGCAGCAGACCAAAGCTCTCCTGGATCCTCAATTCCATTTCTGATTTAAAGCTTTCTCTTAGGTATTTCCTACCACTCACCTGAACTGCACCGGACAAGCACCACAAATATGCACCCAACCTCTTTAAAAGCGAAGATATTTTAGTGTAAAATGTCTCATTTAGGCACTATTTTATAAACACTTTGTCCATGGGGAGGGAAAAAGCCAAGAAAGAGGTGGAGCAATGTAGAGATCAGACATAAGAATATCCCTAGAAAGGGAACTGAGTTCAGCCTGACTTCCAGAGCTGATATAAATCTTTTTAGACACTATAGCTAAAAAGAAGTATCTTCCTTAAAAAGAAAAAAAAAAAAGAGAGAACATGAACGTCAGACAAGATAAAAAGTCAATGTTACTAAAGCTTGCTTAATTGCTTAGTCCTGCAGGGATCATATATGAAGATATGAAAATAATGATAAAAGCCTGCAAATATTTTCAAGTTAACAGAATTACAAATTGTCATTAAATCATGTATAATTACTTTCTGCACAGTGGCCAGTTCAAGGAGCCAGCACAAGTTCTCAAACCTCAACAGCATTATTCAAATGTCAGCGTGAACACACAGACCAATGTTCTCGAGAAAATTCAACATGGACAAGAAAAAGAGATACACCCCGAGTATGGGTCATGTCATCTTTTCTTACACCTGCACAGCAATCAGTGCCGGTGCACTCAGCAGACATTCTTTACAAAGCTGCACTGAGACTTACTGCAGATATTAAGGTTACAGGGGTAGACTTGAGACCTCATCATCTTCTTTCTTACTCCGGGAAAATGAAGACACCAAAGCTACCTTATAAATATTACATAAGCCTCAAATGAAAACCAAGAGCGGCTCAGTGTCAAGCCTTAACTTCTGATGACTAAGTTAGAAATCTCTTCTGTCTGTTATGAAGAACACTTTTGTGAAATGGCTCAGCCACAGAAGCTCCATGGCCTCTGAGGGAAGCTGTGACTATCAGCCTTCCCTTCTCTTCTACCTCTCTTGCTTGTCCTTTTTCCCTCCACTACAAAGACTGACTTGCTGCCCTGGAAAGCTTTTTGAAGCTAAAACTTTAATACAGTTTCTTCCTGTGTTTGTTATAGAAATCTCTGACCTCCCTCTCCTCAAGTTTCTCTTCCTCACTCCCATAGCCCTTGGAGCTGGGAGAAGATAGCTCTGAACTTCTCAACAAATAAACTTTTTTTAAAAGTCTGGAATTAGGAGTTTGGGCTCTCCCCTCCACATCCCCCATATTGTTTAATATAAATCAAGCTTCAAATACCCAGAGCTAATTTAAGGCAAATAAGGAATTGAGATCATCTCACATGAAGAAGTTTTAGTCTTTTAAGACTGCTATAAGTCTTGTGACCTTGACCAGTTGAGTTCATACAGAAGGAAAGAAGCAGAGGTATAAATGTGACAAATATACTTTAATATGTTTTATATTAGAAGAAGGAAACAAAGATCTGGATTTTTAAGGAGAAGAGCATTTAAAACAGCAATATATGAAACAGGATTATGTCTCTACGGCAAAATCAGATTGTTCCTTTCTAAGCACTGCTGGTGTAGATACAAATAGAATGATTGCAGTCTGGTGGAGGAAAGAGAGGAAAACAATCACAGACAAAACACGTATTTGTCAGATGGGTATGTTGGTTTGCTACATAAACAGTTAAGAGATGTGTGTCTGTACCACTATAGACCAACACACATGAAAATTGTAGGTATAGCTGTATGCAACCATTCTAAAATTAACTAATACAAGCAGCTCATTATTCCTATGTGCCTACATGCCCCTTTAAAAAATTTCTTAGCTAACAAGAAGAATTGTATCTGCTGTAATTGGCCGTTTATGGTACATAGGCCCAACATTGTCCTCATTTCTTTCTTATTAGTGTTTTTCCATAATTTCGTGTTGTTATCATTTATAATCCATCTATAATAATCTTGGGGTTTTAACAGTTTACAAAGTTATTACCAATATATTAATGAATTGAAGATTTCTTCCAGTTTCGATTCCCACTGCGGGGGCATTAGTTAAGAAATAATATTTAACAAATATTAAAATATTAACATGTTAATGAAACAAGAATAAATTAAACTGAGCAAGAAAACCATAATTTTGTATTTCTAATTTTCTCGTGATCATGCCTTTAGTTCCAGGTAAGAAAATATTTTATCACTTTTCTCATCATATCAGGCTTACCCTTGTTACTGCCCATCTCCTACACGAACCTTCGCTTAGACAAAATACTTGAAGAGAGATGATGTGCATCATTTTGGTGATTGTCCTTCTAGGACCAATCTTTTACTTCTCCAACAACTACCAAGTGATGAATTATGGTATTTAATAACCCGAACTAAATTGTCTTAACTCAAATAAGGAAAAAATTGCTCCAAAGTATTCAAATCATTCTGTTCATGCAGGCAGGAGTTTGCACACAGCTCTAACGTGAATTTCTCTTTGGGTCTGATTTTTTTTGTTGTTGTTTTCAAAGATAGCTTCTTCTTCAAGTATTGCTGATTTCTAGGAAATCTTCTTTGCAGCACTCTGTGGTCCTAAAGAGCCTAACAGAGTCCTGCAGTGAGTTTTGCTGAGTCAAGGAGAGAATGTCATCTCACTGATTAGAAGAAGTTCTACCATTTAAGACCTTGGAACTGTTTTCAGGCTGTTTAGCAATTAGGGAAAACTACTGAACACTACTGAAAAAGTTATAAGTAGACTGCTTGGCTGCATTAAATTATTAAATAATCCATCTACTGCATGGCAGCTGCACGGTTACACTAATCCCCCTTCCTTCACTTTCACAGTAGATGAACTCTACGAATTTGCAGCTCCTCAGTCTCACAGGTAAAAGGTCTCATGGGGGGAAAACATTCAGAGCAAAACTAAAAGCAGAAGAAGGCACAGTTAGCAAAAACTCCCTCACAGCAGCCCACTGATGTGGGAGCGCTCGAGGCAAAGCCTCTGGACCCAGTGGTGGAAGAAAGCAAACTCGAGAGCATCCCAGACACTCAGCTTTTAGGGAGCAGTCCCTGGAGCAACACATTCCCTGGCCTGTTCCTGATCTTTGTTCCAGCATGGACCAGGAGGATTCAAAACAAAGCCAAAACCTCATCTTACAGGTAAGTAATGCAGATGATCATGGTACTGTCCACAAGCTCTCTGACCCTGCTAACACACTGCAGATACATCTCAGGTTTCTCAGAGAAACAAAACCAGACAGATATTAAGGATTTCTTATTTGATAAGTCTTTTTCTGGAGGCTCTGCACTATAGCAGTACTTTCCTGTGATCCAATTTATAGTAGTGTCACTACACAGTGCTGTACTCATTTGTGAATGTACACGATAATTTCTTTTTAGAGACCTATTCTGCTTTGGTGCAGAAATTAAACACTGCCCAGCCCTCTTCTGCACAGTTCTGGGAATATAAACTAGGTCTCCTCCGATTTCAGTAATGCCAAGGAATTCTTGGATTTTACACTGGCAAGCTCCCAAGGAGAGGAAGTCGGTGATTTATAGGAAAAGGTAGCTATGAAAAGCTCTTGCTTTCCTCAGTTTTAATCGACTACAGCACCACTGGCCTTTAAGATGTACTTCCCCTCTAGATATCTTTTCGAGCTACAACATGCATTTGCAGAGTGCAGATTACACTGCATCTGTTTGTTTCCTCATTGCTCTTCACAGAGAAAACCTCGAAAACTCAGATAACGAGAGTGTAGAAACCACAGCAATGTCTGTCCCAGGCAGGCCCAAATCTTCCTGGAGAGGCATTCCTGTTGCATTAACATTTCCTATCAGAACCGGGGATCATCACGCCGCGGTACATCTGACACTCGCTGTATCCATCGAGTGCATTTGTATGTATATATACGCAAGGCATGAGGCCAAGTCTGCAAATCCCTATCACCAAGCAAACAGTTTTTATACTGACATTAACACCAGGGAAGCATCCTCTCTAAACGTGCAGGATACTTTTAAGTGGAATAGCAAAATTACGCACTGTTGTGGCTTGCTGGGACCCGGGATGCTCAGATCCTGGCCGAAAAGAGATGCAGAATCATTTTCACCCATAAACCCAGATGTGTGTGCGAACTACTCCCTTTCTGAATAATGCTACACTCTATAAAGCCACTAAACCCCCTTTTTCTCCTTTTTGTGCTGCTCCCCTAAGAAATTACACTTTTATGAAACAGCTGTCCAGGAGGGACCAAGGGTTGGCCCTTCAAACCCACCTGAGCTGTACCTTTCTCTCTGCCACTGCTCTCAGCGCAGAAATGTTGTCTGCTTAATTATTTCTGCAGCTGAAATTAGCAGTATTTGCCTTCTACACTGAGAAGCAAAGGTTTTGCTATGATATTAAATAAATGATCACACTACAGAGGAATGACTGTGTACAGCATGCAAGTGATCACAGAGCCATCCAGTGGACCAGGAGGAAAAGGAAGGAAAAGTTATCTCCAAGAGAAAGCTGAAGTTATATGTAGAGAAACAAAAAACATTCAGTTCTGCTGTATGTTTGCCTGTATTTTTCTTTATCCTGAGTAGTGATTATTAGGAAAAAAAATTATTTAGAAAATGGGAAAATGCAGAACTGTTGATATGACCAGACTCTGAGCAGATGTTAAAGGGTAAGTTTTCCTAAACCATCGCTTCAGCTCCACTTTCTCCTTCCGCAATAAAAATTGGAAGGAAGGGAATTTTTCCCCGTTTCCTAATACCCAGTGCTATTTCATTCATTTCTCTCTCTGTTGCCTTAATTTTTTTACATTGAAAACACCTTCATGGATGAAATATTCATACCCAATTATTCTTGATCAGTCTTCACCTACTTCTCCAGTCTCAATATCAGAGACAAAACAAGCTTTCTCTAAATAGCTTTTCCCAACATAGAGCACACATTCTATTTTAATCTGAAACAACACACATTTTAACTAGTAAGACACCACAAGCACCATAAACTTCACAAATATTTACTGCCTAAACTCCTCCCTTCTGACTTATTCTCATTCTTTAGCAAAACAGCATTTATTTTTACAAATGACACGAGAAAAAAGGAGGTTTCTGTAATGGAAATCTCATTCAGTTAATGGAGACAGCAGGTGAAATAAAAGAGCCCCTCTGGAATTATAGAGCATTTACACTAGAATTTAATTTTCTTGCCACCCATGTTATCATTTTTCAGTTTAAGCAACTTAGTATTAATTTTTGCCTTGTCATACAGAGAACTGGGATCAACAGCAAGATTTCTTTTACTTAAAAGGTTTGAGACTTTTATCGTAACTGCCTGAAATTTTTAAGTCATCATGCAAGACCTTGTCATGTATACAGAAGAGGACACAAAAGGGACTTGCAGTTGATTAGATATCCTGATGGGGAAAACACTGCATGGAGTCTCTGGATGGGACACACAGTCCTCTCTTCTCGGTGTTTCAAGATTATGAGAGGGACATGATTTCTTTTTCTGCAGTAAGCAAAGATGGTTCTAGATACTGTGGGCAAGAAACAAAAATACAGCTCATCATCCTGCTAAAAGCAGCAGTTCCCACCAGTGTTCCTGAAATATTACTGAAATAAGCTGCAGTTATAATTAGATCTGTTCTCCAGGTAAACCTGCCTGTCCAGACCATCACATTAGCTCACCCTTTGACAAAATTAATGGCAGTGCTTTTGCCTCAACCTGAACTTGCGAATTGTTCAAGCAGCACAATTGTTCACACAAAATGAGCATTTCAGAGGCGAGATTGAAGTGTTTTGACCTTGATATGTTCCTCCATATGGAGCTGTGTTTGCAGGTCTACTGCTATGTGCTTGGTGAAGAAGGAGACTGAAAAAGAGGGGAAGTAACAACTAAAAGATATGGATATCTTTTAGCTGATCCACTGAGATGGATCAGCTGCTTTAAGATGTCTCCATACCCCCTCCACATCACTTCCACACCGCATCACACGCACTACCTAACGATGTAGTTGCCAGGAACAATCCTACAAAAAGTTATCCTGTGTAAAAGAAGTTGGCTTTATTCCTTCATTCCTTAATTAAAAAGAATCCTACTCTACTTAAGCAGAATTCCTAGGGTTTAAATGGTTCCAAAAGGGGAATTTCACAGTTTGCAGCAAAAAGAGAGTTCTGGAAATAAAACTAGAACTCGTTGTAGGGTTGGTATCCCTGTTCCATGCGTATGGTGTGACATTTCCATGACGGGTTTATACCACAGTAAAACAAGTCATTTGTATTAAGGTAGGTGCCAGATGACTGAATGGAATTGATGCCACACGATTGCAGAACAAACAGGAGTGACATTTATATAATATTTCTGCACAGTTCATGGGTAAGTTCTAATTGTGTTTTGCGTTTTTAAGATAGAATCCGAGTCTTTCCTCTGTGGCATGTCTGCCTCAGAAGCCCCCAGAGAAGCACTGCATTTCTCTCTCACATATGATCTAAGATCACTTTGAATACTGTTTTAAATACTGCTTGAAAGTTATATTACTATTTTTTATTAAATTGACATATTTGCATGCTATTTATCTAATCATTGAAAATATATGGATTGAAATCAGTGATTTAAGGTATAAGTGATACTTAGTGAATTAACTATTTTATTTAGTTTATACTATATTACATTTAACAAGCAAATATATACTGTGTTTTGATACAATTATTTCAATATCATTATATACTTGTTACCCATTTTCTTGTGATTAGAGTGCGCCCAGAGCTATCTCATTTTAATATATGACTGAGTTAGTGATAATTAATATATTTTAGTGGACATCTGTGATGGTTCTAGAGCCACTTAGATAGGCAGAAAAAACTGCAATATGTTGAAAGGACTCATGAACTTGATGGAGAAAACTCAGCAGTGTTGCCTGAACCCACATCTCTCTGCCCAAAATATGGGTGTCATTCTTTCTCCTTTACGACTGCTCCTCAGTACTACAGCATGCTGAAATTAATGACATTTCTGGACTTGAAAATATGGACCAACAACTCATTTGACAACGTCACTTCAGGTGTCCTTTGAGTAGCTACTTAACTGTGAATACAACTGCAGTAATTTTTTCATATTAGTTTAAACAGAATCCTCGCCAAAATACCTCGTAGAGGTTAAGGAGTCACCTTTGGGTTCCCAAGGTAGATACAAGTTGTAACTCAGCTTGTTCCTGCAACACACCCTTCCAACCTTTTAGCCCCTCCAGGAACTCCTGAGTACTTTAGTCCAGTTGTTGCATTTTCTAACATTTAATTTTAGAGTACAAAGCCTAACTAGGAACAACTGCACGTACAACTTGGACAACTGGTGGAAGAGGCACACAGGACAATTAAATAAAGCAAATATCTCGAAGGCACTACCCATGTGTAATGTTTCCTTGTGTGAGGGAATGGCATGTTTCCTCCTATAAAATAAGACAATTTAGTAATATAGCTGCACTGATACAATCAGCTTGTATCAGTGTCCTCATTTCATCAAATGAACAGGAATATGCATAAAATCTCAACACTTGGTTCAAAGGAGTTAGTGGGGGGGGGTTTGCACGTATTGCACAAATATTTTAAGTGTGTTTTATTTTAAATCAGGGGGACCTGTATGAAAACAAATGTAACAATTTTTAAAAGTCTTTTTTTTAATCAGGTACTCTCACAGGAGAAAAGCATTTTCTGTTTGTGGGTTTTTTTTTTTTCAAATCTGCGGAAGGTTTTTCATTTCATTTGTGCCCATGTCAGAGGAAAAGATCAGTGTGGCAAGAAATATTAAACTTCCTCTCATCGACAGAGTCAAAGAAAGTCACGAAGCAGATTTGCATTTGTGGCAGAAAAACAATCTGCAATCGAAAGAAGCTCACCTTACTGGAGAAAAAACAGACTTCCTTATACAGGAATAAGGCAAAAAACATCTTACAAAAGTGCAATAATGATATAAGGATGATCAACAGGATTCTTTTGTAAAAAATTGGGATTGTTATCACAACCCTCTTCTATATCGAAAAAATACCCATCTTGTGTCATCACAGGCATTTGGACTGTTATTGAATGCCCCAAATCCACCTTCTCATAGAAGCGTAAATCCAACACAAAATGCATTCTGGTTTTTCTGCATTTAGTAGTGGTTAATATGCAAAGAAAAAAAGAAGAAAAAAAATAAAAGAGAAGAAAAAAAAAGCCCCACAAATTTGCTGAAGATGAAGTTTCACACGTTCTAGTAACACGGGTGTGTACACCAAAACATATTCCCACACCTTGCCAGCTTCCCATTTCAAGTGGTAGTTGTTTCCATTGCCATTCATTGAAATCATCTTATTGTTCCAGATAAATATTATAAGAAAAACACTGAATACAGCAAAGGAAACAATCAGTAACATAATAATGACACTGATTGTTGTTCCAGTACAGCAAGAGGGTGACAGGTAACTGGTATATTCAAGTCTCCACAGGGAAACACAGTGGCAATGGTTATTCTTGCCTCCCAAACAAAATTATTCCGAAAGAACAATTGCAGAATCAACTATCTACAAAAAAAACCACAAAGAAACTCCTTTTTCCTCACAATGTATTTTGATACAGACAGAAGAACGGTGCAAAGCACCTAAAATAGTAATACAAGCTCTTGGGAGAGAAAACAAGATATCCTTACCCTCCCCCACACAAACTCTTACTAACGGATTCTTCCACTTCCCCTTCGTGAGGATTAGCCACCAAATTCCTTCCCATCCTGTTCAGTACTGTAGTTCCCACTACAGACTAGTGCAACAATCGATCTTTGGAGGGGAAGTACAAGAATCACCATCACAAACAAGTGAGATACAACCTGCAGACGTAGGAGAATTATTTTCAGGCCTAAGTATTCAATGATTAAATCACAATAAGCCACTTGTTATTTGATATCCTTTATGAAAATTTCATCCCAATGCAAGGGCGAATTATTAAACTACACCAAGAAATATATGCTCCCTTTATCAACCATTTATATTGCTAGAGGATAGACCGACATTTTGGGTATTGAGTCCTCTGTTTAAGCAAAAAAATTGTCCTTCTTGCCCATAAGAAAAAAGGAATCTGGAACTGGCTGATATCTCTTACACCCCCGAGTCCACCCTGCTGCCCTGGCAAACAGCACAGCTCCAAAAGCTTTTATTGTGCTTATCAGTCCCTACTTCTAGAAAAACAATATATTTATTTCCTTCCACAATTCCCCTAGCTTTGATAGTCAAATAAACTGAATTCAAACATTGTTGCTAAATTTAAAAAAGCACTGAAAAAAACCCTATCTTTCGGAAAGCATTATCTTTTCAACCAGATACAAACACAGGGTTCCCTTCAACAGACACCTGGGTGTGTTCAAAGTGTACTTACACAGCAAAAGGCAAAACACCAAAGTGCAGAACACCTTCATCTTTAAAAACAGCATTCCCTACAAGGTCTCACACCCTAGAGAACAGCAACTGAAGTAGTAGGGATAAGGGGGAAGCAAAGAGATCCGAGAAATCACATGTATTTAATCTTCAAAGCACCATAAAACCAAAGTAAAACATCTATTTTAACTCAAAGCTGGCTTTTTAAATCAGTGTTCTGCCTATTAACAAAGATAAAGCTAAGAAGACCTACTTGTTGCCAAATCCGGATGGCTAGTCCAGAGACCAGGGGCTGGAATTTGTTGAGGCTTGCTTCCTGCAGCAGCCATACCATTGACAAATGTCTTTTACTTGTCAAAGATACCTAAGCAATGGGCAGAAAGCCGAGCTGAAATACCCCTCTCCCACCCACACACATCACACTTGGCATATATTTAAGAGCCAGAGGAGCTCCCTTGAAGTGTTTGCCTAACTCTCAGTAGGTGGTCACCTGAAGCATTATATTTTCCTCTAAGAATATATGGCACAACTGACACGTAGAGCAAAATATTTCCTTTTGGTCAGACTTCCTCCATCTCCCCTCCCAAGAGAGCTAAAGCTGAGGTAACAACCCTGCAGCCGTCACGTGAGTCCTTCAAACACTTCAGGCACAAAGAAGCCCTTACAAATTCTGCTGGGTTATCATTCAAGGTGTTCTAATTTTTCTTCCATGTATTGTGGATCTGGAAAAGATGGTGGTGCAGATTTGCCTGGCCTTACTGTGGGAAGTGAGGGGCAAATACATCACGTCAATAGGATTCTGTGCCAGTGATTCACACAAGTTGCACCACGAAGGATCTCTTCAAGAACAAACCACCCTGCCTTGCAGAAGCAGAGGCTCACCTCTGGCTTGTTTTTATCATATGTGGGTTAATGGGGTTCTTTTTTTGTGAGGTGTTTTGTTCTTGGTTTTCGGGGGGGGAGGGGTCCTTACAAGTACTTGGCAAGCAAGAAACTACTTTAAAGGGATAATATATGTCAAATCCAGCATGACCATACCAGGCTGAGGAAGTCTTCTAGTTAATAAGAAAGCTGGAAGAATAAGGGAGTAGGAATACTATATGGGTTTGTTCTAATATTACTTTTCCCCGTGAATTCATTTATGGCAATAGGTAGATGAAATACTTAGAAGTGAAGGGAAACAGAAAATAATACAATACATTCAGCAGTAACTGCCCAGAAATAATGTGTAATAGGGTTTTTTGGCCTTTTTACTATGGCAATATAAACCTCATTCTCAGCCAGACTAAATCAGTGTAACACTACTGAAGTCAGTATTTGATATTTTTCCAAGAATTGTCACTGCTGTGGATGCAGCCAACAAACCCCTGTTTACCTTATCTCTTCTCTCAAATGAGGAAACTTCTTTTATAAACTAACTCCAAAATGAAAATTTGCAGAGGCACCCAAAGGTAGAACCTATACTTTCTTATTCCAGACAGATGTCTCAAGAGAAAAGTCCAAAACATCAAAACAAGTACTCTTTTCAAGGTCAAGCAGACCAACCT
The DNA here is from genome assembly GCA_036023395.1 of Myiotriccus ornatus. Taxonomy (NCBI): domain Eukaryota; kingdom Metazoa; phylum Chordata; class Aves; order Passeriformes; family Tyrannidae; genus Myiotriccus; species Myiotriccus ornatus. The sequence continues at coordinate 757,229 of JAYRBT010000002.1, forward strand.
TAAGTTGAGAAATACAAAATAAGGGAAACACTCAGCAAAAAAACACCTTCTCAAAATGACAAAAACATTCATTATCAAACCAGGCTATTATCCCTGGTTATTAAAAATTATAAACTTCCTGTTGGAGTCCAAATTCACCATTATGCTGATGATGGATGAATATTGTTCAATTAGTTCTCCATTAGTTGAAGTAAAAGTAACCCCAGAAATCAGAAACCATTGCTCTAGCCTTTCTTCCTTGTTAGAATGACAGCAGCTTACACTGGGGCAGTTACATCACAATCAGCACACAGCAGATTTGTCAGACCAGAAAACAATTTGTTTGTAAACTGTTTATAGAAAAACAGGTATATAAAATGCACATATTTTGTTCACTTCTTAATTTTTAAAATTATTTCTCTGGCCTGCCTGCCTTACAGTAATGTTTCGCCTGATTGCTTATGTCAGATACATTACTGACATGTCACAAAGCATGCTGTATTCCAGAGCAGATTAATGATGGATATTCGGTTAGAGATGAGAAAACAACTCTGCACTGATTTTTGGAAAGCGAGGTCTGAGCAGAATTAATAAGGCAATCTGTGCAGGGCAGAGATCTGATTTGCTGAGTCTCCACGGGTTGGCCAGCCAAACAGTGCAGAGGTGCTTTCAGACAGTGAAACTTTAGCAATTATTTTCTGATGTCAACAGGAATTTTTGTCTCGAAATCAAAATTTCACTGAAGTAAACAAGACACGCAGGTGAGTGTCTCACATTCTACTTTGATTTACTGGAATGCACTTGCTGAATGAAAGCAGCTGGGAGTGAGGAAAACATGCAAGACCTTACCTAGAGCTATACCATTCCATCTGATCATAAACAGTGTCCCACTGAAATTAATAAGAATTTTTTTCGATGATTCCTTTGCCACTTGCCCTTAAGATATTTATTCCATGTTTTTCCTGCTGAGCTGAGGTGAAACAAATTTAAGCCACTATATTCAATATAGTGCTGCTTTCAAAGACACACACAGAAGGAAATACCACTATTCTAAAGCAGCTTTTCTCTAAAATTTCCACTTATTAGAAAAAAAACCTCACTAAAATCACAATTCAAGATGTGCACACATTTAGCAAATATTGCCGTATGAGTATAATCAACACCAACCTAAAATAAACCGACTGCCCCAAACACCACTCCATCCTTTATTCTTGCACAAGATGACAGACACAAATGGCTGTGATGAACTCACACCACGGATAAATGGAATTCTGTCTTAACATTTATAAATTCAAGGCTTGACACGCTCCAACACACTGCTTTCCCCTCTCTACTCTGCAGCATCCTTGTCTGAAATCTGCTGCTCCAGAGACTCTCAAACTGTTTCCCAAATCTGTTTTTTAATGTCAGTGCAGCATTCAATGGTCAGGCTACAATGTGCTTATCTGAATTTAACATTATGGAATGGAAGTGCTTGGCAGGGAGAAGAGGAAAAACAATTTCCCAGATGCTACACTTTGAGCCATTTTCTAGGTAAATTGCATCTATGTTCGTAGCTAAAGATCTTATCATTTTGTGACAGGACTGCTAGCTAATGTTCAGTTTAGCCAATTTTACTTCAGAGTCAAGAAACAACTGTCCAAGCAGAGCATGTAATGTTCATTCTATTTATTCTACCAGTTAAGTCTTTGTACTGAAGAAGAACAATGGAACATAAATTTTTGCACTGTACTATTTGTCTATCGACTGCATCATGCATTCACCTCCCCAAATCCCAGTAAAATCTAACCGGCTGGAGACATAGAACACTGCTTTTGCATTTGACATGGATGCTACCAAATATGCAATAGAAAGGAAAAAACCCTCTGGAAATAACTTACAAAACATCTTCAAGGTCCGAAACAAGGTTTATTGGGAGGGAATCGGTTTGGGTTTGCATTCACTGGACAAGGCAGGTAATTCTTATAGGACACAAGCAGCCATAGCTTCGAAGGTTTGAACAGAACAGGGGCATTTAGGTGACCCCTGCAGAGACTGTATATGAGACATGATGTTTAGTTGAACGTAGTGACAAAAAAGCCATTCTGACATTCGATTGAAAATCAAGTTGCTAGTAAATGCTAGTTTGGTGGTTCACCACCTCAGATTTAAAACATCCCTTCTCTTTACCCCATTGCTTTATTCAGCATATTTAGATGTAGTAGAAAACAAACAGAAAATGCAAATACATCACATCAGAATAAGCAGTTCAAGGACTCATTGTATCCAAGTGGGCAAGAGCTGTCTCAGCAAAACGCTGCACTCCTCAAAGTATGAAATACTTTCTCTTCAGTTGCTGAGTTCACAATATCTATTCCACATCACAAGATTTTTGTTCCTCTGGCCTCTCTATACAATATCCTAAAAGACTGGTATTATAATTTGTTTCAGAAATTTGGCAAGTCATCTACACCTCTTAGTCATGACAAATTTAGGGTGATTATGTACAGAGCAGATGTTAAAATGTTCGTGTTAATTTGTTTATAACACACCTCCCTCCAATATCACATGCAAAGTTCAGAATACCTACTGGGTAGTATTTGCTCAGAATTTACAACCAGAAACTGAAGCAGGCACTTGACTACTGTATCTGAAAGTCACAAACAAAATCAGTCTAGCAACTCATGTGAAATTATCTTTTGTTACTTATTTTGCCTGTCAATCTTCATCCAGATGGTTTCATCTTCTCTATCAAGGTCTGTCAAGAATCTGTGCTTGAATCTTAAGTGACTATTGAAAAGCTTTAAACAATGTTCTGTCTTACTCAATTGTTATTTTGTCCTCTAAATAGACACTACATCAAACTGTAGCTTGCAGAACATGAACAGAGTGAAAAGACATGTTTCAGCCACATCCTCACTCTAAAGGATGCCACTGAGGACCACTTAGCTGATCTGTTCTTTTACTATTTTTGGTATAAAAGAGAGAAACTTTAGAGTGATTCAGTATCAGCGAATAGCAGCATCATCTCCATGGCTGAAGGACATTTCCCCATTTCAGGTAACTGTAAATAGGTATTTTTATATTATTTGGTGGGTTTGTAATTGCTTTATCCAACAAAGAAAATTACCATTTAACTTGCTTACATGGTTATTTTCCCTCTCTTTTCAAAGTAACTTTAGCACCAAATAATCTTCTGTCATCTTGACATGGATAAACATGTCATCTTGACATGGATAAACATGACAGTGAATACCACAGAGACTAAAGGGTGAAAACACCCAACATCTGTTTACCCTAACTACCAGCACAGTGTTAATTGAAAATAGCCATTTCATCCTACTACTCTAATCTTTCATCTAACTACCATACTGTAGATTCATTCTCTCACTCTATTTCTCTGACATAATACATTTTCAGATATTTTACACCAAACACCTCATTGGGCACACAAGGGAAGGAGATTCAGTGCTAGATCTTCTTGCACAGGCCTTCTGAACAGATCAGTGCTCCTGAGGTAGACTCCTCAGGCAGAATCAGATGATACAAGTCACCCTGGTGTGTGCTGTAATTCCTGGGTGGAGGTAAAAACAACCTCTTACAAAAGCCAGCTTACAGCATCAATATTCTCTGTTGGAAATGACACTTGCAAGAACTCAATACACGTGGTACCAAGAAACATAAGACCTTTCTCTCAAAAATATGTGGTTTATATAATAAGGATTACTATGTTATATTTGCCTGGGTTTGCTCAGTAGGCAAACTACCGTGGTTAATATTACACACCACTGCCTGAGCTTGCATACAGAGCCCTGAGGTTTTGATCCCAAGCACAAAGTGTCTGCATGCTGACCACTGTAATCAAAAAGCTCAGGGAAACAAGGATGTGTCACCACAGAGCCCCAAAACCTTCACTCTCTTCACTTGAAGTAGTTGAGGATAAACAGTTTGATGATGATGATGGGCACCTAACACTGAACCAACTGAGTATTGTCAGAAGTTGAATCTCATCTGCCGGCTCTCACTGCTGCATCTCTCAATCTTGATTATCACTCACAAGTCACAAAAGCATTTCATTCTTTTGTATTATTCTTTTGGTTTTCACGTAGACAGGCAGCACCTGCTGGAAGAATTTCCACACCGCAGAGCAGGCCATCATTACCCTCATTTAATTCCCCTATGCTCCTCTCTTTGCTACTTCACATATATAATAAGAATTTAGAGATTAATTGCTTGAGATGAACTTCCAGAATTTAAAACAAACCAAAATTAAGAGGATAAATATATAAATTAATACAATATTCAGCAGCTCTTTTCCACATGATTACCAATAGGACACTTTTCTGATTTGATCCATTTCTGTAAAAGAATTTGAGACCTTTCCCTGTAACAAGGTTTTCTGAAGAAACTCTTACATATGTGTATGAATATACTTCAAATCAGTTCAAATGCAGGTTTAGTAGTTCTAGAAGTGACAGGGTGATCAAAGAATTCATTAGACTGCCAGAAGTTCCTTATCAGCAGAGACAGATGGCGAATACACCTAGAATAAGGAATACTTTGAGAACATTTCATTTAACGAACAAAATCAGCTTTTTTATTTAGAAGTTATAATTTCAAGCCATTTTTCATTCTGATCTTGCCAATGAACAGTTGATTACTGTGTCTGTGCTGATTAAAAACCAGAACCACTATGTTTGTAGTATTGTCCTTACACTCTTAATTGAGGAACAGCAGAGTAGCACAAGAGTGATGGGATGCATAATTATGCACAGATGTCATATTAGCTAAAGTCACCCCCCAACTGTTTGTGATAAAACTTCCAGTGGGGTTAATAGATGAGTATATTTTACGTTTCATTAGAAAGGACGAGGATGAACAAAAGATGCTTTACTTCTATCTGGGAAGGATCTCCAGCTCAGTTTTACAATTAATTCAGATGAATACAGAAATAAACGTTTATGAATATGTTTCCTGCATGTATGTATCTACATTAGTCGTTCAGTTACATATTGTATTTTACATAAATATTCCAGGAAGAAGTTTGAAGACAAAACGTTTACACAAATATGAAATTACGGATGAGTTGTTTTATTTAAGTCCTTTGACAATTTTGACTGAAAGATTCATTGAAAAAGGAAACAAAACATGCTGTGCAACACCTGCATCATACTGAACTGCTTTGATTTCAACTGGCAAGTATTTAACATTAATTATAGACACGCAATTTATACCCCAAAAACTCTCCTCGCTGACTGCCCCATCCTCCTCGATGCCAAATAATAAATAATAAATACATTTGAAGATATCTTAAGTTTCTCTGTGAAATTCAATTAAATAAATCATTAAGAGATTTATATCAGTGAACTATTTCCACACATCACTTCTTTCAACACTGAGTACATCTGAAATATGGAGAAAGTGGTAATGAGTTTAAATGATACCAAGGGCTTAAGTCATGATGATGAAAAACCAGTAGGGACCCCAGCATGAGCTACTGAACATGGGCATGTGGACCTAGATTTTGTAATTCCAGAGGACAACACGCTGCTGAGAAAAGCCTAACAGTAATAAAAGTGCCACAAAGGTTGAAGTTTCCAAATAGAGATGACTAGCCAAAAAAGGTGGAAGCATGAAAATGGTACATTTTTTCTTGTCTGCCCTTCTAAAGAGCTATTTTTAGTGCAATTAGAAGCTTCAAACTAGATGTGAAACTTTCTTGTTCCTGTTATATTTCAATCTACTTTTAGAGTAAAACCAGGAAACCCCAACTCTATTCAATCCCATGTTTTTGTAAGACTGTAATTTAAACAGAACCTCACGGTGTAATCACACATGAGGAGAAATTGCACAGACCATGGTTTTGAGACTGGGATCCACATTAAGGAACTCCTGGAGTGTCAGGAAATCTGATTTACAATGTTAACCCTTTAAAAAAGAAATTATTAACCATGGAATGATCCCAACAACTTTATCAAAGACAGGTGGCTCATCCCAAAACTGACATTAACCACTGCTGGGATCTATCTGCTCCTGTCAGCATTGGAAGGATTAACACTGAATTCCAGTAGTTTATGACTGGGCTTTAACTCACCACGAAGAAACATTTTATCCTTTGTCACAAATCATAATTATATTTATAGATTTTATAAGGTAGAACAGTTTTTGCCCTCCTAAGTGAAGGGCCATGAATTTTGTGCCACTGGAATTGGAAGGGACTTTAAAGACCGTCTAGTTCTCATCTCCTGCCGTGGACAGGGAACACCTTTTCATGATACTCAACTTTAATAATGCTTCTTATAAACCATATAAACCAGTTTTGCTTAATTCTGACAATAAAACATTAAGTGAAGTCCTTCACAGTTATCTAAATTTTCTCACAACATGTCAGTCAAGCTTGGCTTTGACTGGAAAAAGAAACATCACAAACAGCTCTTTTGGGGGGAAAGAGAGGGCTCACAATTTTTCAGTTGTTCGACATAATCTGATACTTTTCAACTTCACTTACCCTGAGCACTTGGGAAGCATTTCTGCACGTTCCAATGCGTCACAAAACAGACAGACCTGCAGTTGTTGAAGATGCACAGGAGGGGGGTTTTATGCAAATCCAGTTATCCCTTTGACTTCTGGGGCTTTGCTGCAAGTTTTCTCCACTCATGTTTTTGATTATAACAGTTTTGTAAAACACCACATCATTTTAACATGTCATGTTTCACACACTGAGTGGAAACATCAAAGCTCTGATGTGTGATTTGTTTCCACAGATGCACCATCTTGTGCATTCCAACCACATTAAGGACAGTTTTAACATGTAGAAGGGGACTTCTGAATGGGATTGGAGATCAGGACAAAAACTGGAACTTGGATGCCCTGATTCAATAATCACTTCACTACAGGCTTTGATTTAGAGTCCTCTGCTCTAAAATGTAGCATTCAATTCTTGCCAGATGTGCAGGAATTGAGGAAGGTAAAAGAATCCAAAAGAAAACAGGAAAAAAAATCCAAAGCCTTCTTGTAGTAAATTAACTTTAAAGGGATAAAGTCAGCTAAACTTGGGCTGTGGTACAGACCTCAATTGTTCTGCTACAGGAGATTAGAAAACACTGTTCTGGAATTCCTTTTAAATAATCTTTTCATCCCTGTGCGTTATTATATATGATCTATTACACAGAATATGAATGTCACCTAACCAAGAATTTGGCATTACTATTGCAAACACATCTAACAGATAAAAGTAGCAAAACCTGGAATTAAGTATCCATGCTGTAAATTAATATTACCGTTTGCAATCAGCAACCTTTGCTCCTGAGGAGCAGCACCACGAAGGAAGAGTGTGACTGCAACTTCTTTTTCAAATATCAGTGATATTCAGCATTTTTCTTGGCTAAAAAGCAGCTATTGAGCAATTCCTTATCACCAGCCAAGCCAGACACATTTTGTGAAATTGTACTGTATGCTCCATGTGCAGCAGCAGATATCTCATTTCTCCCACTCTCTCCACACAAGTACATCCTAAAGAAGCTGCTCATGGTCTCACAGCCTTTTGCTGGTAGTTTATTCCCTGAAAACTCAAGTTTTGATTTCACAGGAAAAGGAAAGTCAAAGCTTGAAAAGCTCAAACATTTCAAGTGGATATTTTAAAATGAGACACTGAGATTGAATCTTGCTACACTTACCATGGAATATCAAAGGAAACAAAGCCAATACTTCCTGAGAGTTGTCTGTTACATATCAAGTCTGAGTGACAGAACAGTCACTTTTCTGATTTGAGCAAACTTTTTCAGAAAAAATTCAATAACTTAACTGCAAACAAAAATCCACTCTCTAAACTACTTTATTTCCATCAAGGAATTTGTCTCACTGGCCCAAACACCATCAACAGGATGGGGGATACATTTCTGCTCCCTGAGCAAAAAAAGCCAAGAAAATTAAGTGCATCTTAAACAATTGTTTTAAACTAGGAATAATCGTGGAGAAGATAAACCCAGCATTCCCAAGAGTTATAAATGTTGGCATTTCAATGACACCTTGTGTACGTTCAGTGTCTCTGAGTTACACTGAGAAGCTGTGATTTTTCAGCTGCAGAGCAAGTCTGTCATTTTGATGCAATTCACATCAGAGGCAACCTCTGCTCTCAGGAAAAAGCACAGAGGCTACACTGGAACTTACTTGAAATTATCTGCTAGGACAAAGTTTTATTTACAACCAATGTATTCCATCAAAAAATACTTCCGGTTTTTTATAGGTTTAATCAACCTCCAGGGATCCATACGATTCAATATAAGAAACAACAAGAGAAACACCTTTGCCTTCCCTGCACATTTGTGAGAAAAGCTTTTAAAGAAGGAGGGCTATACTAAGAGGGGAAAAAAATCAAATAAAAATTACAAGAGTTAAAAACCAAACTAAATCAATACTTTCCTTTCATTAGCTATTCAGACAGACTTTCAGTCAATACTTTGTGTGGAAAGTTATCTATCACCACTTAACAAAGGAATAATTTTGAAAGTATCTCATTCTGACCCTATCTCTGATTTAAATTAATAAAAACTCATTGGGATAAGTAAGAGACCCTTCAAGTCAAAGTGCTACTGACTGCAGACTATTAAAATAAATAGTAATAAAGTAAAATCAAAATACCAAGGAATGATCAGAGTCCAAAAGCTTCACTTGCCTCAGACTTGTAGGTATTCTCAGGTTAAAGGATCTGCAGTGATTTACTCTTGATGATCTGGTCTCTGCAGCTTCACTTCATTTACTCTAATTGTGTTGGCACAGACAAAGATAATGTTTGGCTTGAACACAAAGCCTGTGCCTGGACCTGTTATCAGTCTGACTTCTGCCAAGAAAGAATTTCTAAGAAAGAATTCCAGGGGGTGTTGAAGAAAACACAGGAGTAGGCTGGAAGCAGAGTGTTATGATTGCTTTGCAATTATATTGATTTGAACATTCTGACTGCAACTCTGACCTGACTAGGACTCCTTTGCTCAAAAGGGCTTTTTGCCCTTGATGTATTTATTTTTAGTATCAGCAATATCTTAATTTCTGTGCTGATGACCAGTTCAAAAATCTAAAGCTACAATTTAGGCAGCCGTGCTCAGTCCTGTACATGGGCCTTCTGAAAAGAAATCAGTAATATAATTTTAACTCATCTTGAATGTAATCAATTAATTTAATTGCATGTATCTTAGATACATCCCCTACATATTCTTCTGTCCTCAGAAGTAAACTTATTTGATTGTGAATAAAATGTAAATAACCTCGGCAGACAGAAGTTTATAAATTTTTAAATCAAAGAGATTTTTATCCCTGGAGTTTGTCTCTGTTCAGAACATTTGATCTCCCTGTGAAATGCTTAGCCAGTTAACGCACTGATACAAGTGACAGAGAGGGAAGTTTGACTTGCACATTGAAATTCAGTGTCTGAAGCTGAGAGATGCTGAGTCGTGACTCTTGCTGCCTCAGCATCTTTGTCTGCCTAGGCACTTAAAAGAAAGGCAGCTGATAGTTATGGGCTGGCTGAATTGGATCAGGAAAAGAGCTACAGCACCTTTTTAATGTGAATTATGTTGCCTTGGCAAAAGCAGCCCCTTTTAAGCGGATTCCTAAACTGGAAACACTTAGTCACCATTAAGTCTGTCCAAAGTGTTTCCTGATACTTGTTAGTGGCAGCAGAGGATCCTGGCACAGGTAAGAGCACCCAAACAACCTGTGGGCCACGTGATTCCAAGTGTATTTCCAGCCAAAGAACAGATGGCAGCTGGAGTGAAAGTTTACAGGAAAATGGGCATACTAGCAGTTTATAGAAAAAAGGTGGCAAATGGAAAACGATACAAAAAAGCTATCAGAGATTTTAGGGGGAAGCTCAACAGCTACTTGGATCCCATTGAGAAAACTGCATTGAGAAAACCTTCACCTAGAAAACTGATTAACTGGTTCCCCTATCAGATACACTGGTACAATAAAATGCAGCAATTTTACTTCACGAAGAGCCTTAAAATAACCTGAGTTACTTTTCAGTCACTGAAGAGAGATGAAGCAACACATGTACGTGCATTTTTGTAACATGCAACAATACTTGAGAGGGATGAGTTTAACATTTCTCTCTTACAGTATATACATTTGTGCAGAGCTTAATATAAACACAAATAACCCTGATCAGAAGCAACTGTTATCAACACCATCAACAGCTCTCAATTCAGCTCCAAGAATGAAGAAAGCAAAATCAATGGATCTATATATTCGTTTCATACATTTATCCAGTGTGATACAATCAGCCTAAAACCACTCTAAGTTGCATATTTACGTGTAATTTAACGAGAAATGGGAAGGACTATTTGCATCAGTCTTGTTGAAATACCCACCCTCGAACCACCAGGCACTAAAATCAAGGTGTCTGTTACAAAGAATCATTTTTCCTCCCTAAGATAAAGTTATTTGTGCTGTTGTACAGACATGAAAGGTGCCGTCAGTTTTAGTTAAAGCACTTCCAGTAAGACAACCAACAAGCTAAATTTGGGTTCAATGGGTCACACCAATCACTTGCATGTTATTTTTATTTTGTCATTTTGCTTGGATAATCAGATTATACCTGCATTTCAGTCTTTCACTGTTTGATTAGGCAAAGCCTTCATTCAGTCAAGCCACTTGCACAATTATGGCAGATAATTTAGGGCAGTAGACAAAGATGAAGAAGAAATCAAAGCTGACATGAGGTAGGAAAAAAAAACAACTGAATTAGCATTTTCTTTTTGTCAAAGAGGTTCCTTCTCCCTGCTGTGCTCCCCTTCCTCCTCTCGGGCATCTATCTAAGCAGAGCATTCCCAGGTGTTAACAGGTTGGCAGATTTCTGGTAAGTTCTTCGGATCTGCAAATGTCCATTCTTTATTTAGCAGAGGTGCCCACCAGGCACCAGCAGCTTTGAAGCACATCAGGGTGGGGTCTGGGGTCGCCAGCACAGCACAGCCTCTCAGAGCCACTACTAAACAAGATCCAAGGGGATCTGTGGTGGACAGAGGAATATTTTTAACCTCTGGGGGGTAAAGATTCAGGCTGAAAACTTTGACAAGCCTAGAAAATTCTGCCATTCCTGTTCTTAGAAACAAAAAAAAAGGCTGCAATGGTAACACAGATGATTTGGCCATTTTTGCTTATTGGAATGAGAAACCTGTTCTTCAACAAGCAATTTGGTTGCATATTCAATATGCAAACCCTGCTATCCTTGTTTTCAGCGTACTTTTTGTTTGTAAGCAAGAAGCAGACAAGTAAGAGAGGGAAGGCAGCGTAAAGTGTCGGAGTAATTACTTTACAAGGTCTGTTACAATGGTCTCTGGAGGTGTAATTTGTTGTACACGTTGCCCACGTTTGTATAAGCAACGACTCCAAACTGCTACTCAGACACTGAGGGCACACAATGCAGTGCTGGAGAGAGCTGAGCTTACCGATTATTAATTTATTGTTATTTCTTCGAGTCTCCCAATCTCCCCCAAGAGTGGCCACATCTGATTTCAAAGTAAGTGACACAAAGAAAGTACTGTTTTCCTATATTTTACATGACAGATCAATTAAAACGTCTCAGACAGACACAGATTAAAACTCATGAGCTGGAAACTGTGCGTGGCAGAGTTTAAAACAGCAGCCTGAAATTCAATAAAATAAGCAAATGACTGCAAATGACTACAAATAACTTCGGGATTTGGAAGAAGAGAAACAAAGCCACGGCCCTGTCAGACTACACCTCTTGAGCAGCATTTTCAGACAGGCATTAACCCACTCACAGAGGCTGGAAATTCCCTCATTCAGCTGACAGTAACACTGCACAGTTTAAATTAAAACGGATTGAAGCAGAAAGTGCATAGATACTACTGAGTGTACTATGGTGCAGCAAGTAATTGTAAGACATTTTTATCAAAAATAGCAAGAAATTAGCGGAATAGGGAAGTGTCTAACATTACTTAGTACCTAAGAGAACCATATGAGCTATACACTATACCTATATAAATAATTACAGCTGTGTCACTGGTACTGGGACTGCTGCATCTGCAAGTTACTGTAGTATAGTCATGTACAGAGGGAATGAGTGTGTGGAATTCTCCACTGAGGAGCTGTGAGGCTGCAGAGCTACAGGCAGCCTCCTGTAGTTAATAATTAAAATACTTCATTGTCTGGCAGGACCAGACCGAGCCCTCTTTAAAATCCGAACAACTCCAAGAGTACCAGAAGAGTTAAAACTAAGGGATCTGCTGGGTCTCTCAGGATACGAGAGGAGAGCCACAAAACCTCGTGCCATGCCTGCTAGGAATTCCCATGCCCTTTCAGTATAATCACAGCAAGGGTTTGATGTATGAGAAAGGCACTGCTGTAATTTATGAAGGGACTCCCTTTTGAATAAGACTGAACACGAGCTGGACAATCCTTGGAACACCTGAGTGTAGAGGAATTTACTGCCAGAGAGCTTCTCAAAGAGTTTTAATACTGCAGGCAGTTTATTCCATCAGTTGTTGTATCATTTAATTGGGTTTTTTTCTTAGTTGAAATAATTTGTAACTGAATCTCTCTCTCATGACCTCAAAAACCAGATACAGCTGTATTTCATGTCTGGTTTTTAATGCCCACTATTCAGCTCAATAAAAACATCATATATTCTATAAAGCCTCTTCCACACAACATTAGTAGGATAAGAGGTAGCCATCAGCATTTGAGGCCAGAATTTGGAATAACAATTGAAAATGTTCAAGACCTCTTTTATTAGTACCTGTTTTATATCAGAGGAAAAGCTCAGTTGATGAAGCGGCCTCAGGGACTTGTTTCCCAAAAGCCCAAGAACATGGAAAGGTTTCTTGTGTCAGTGCTTGATGAAATGAATGACAACTTAGGTCATTTACACAACATTAACTAACTTGTCCAGAATCACACAAATACTGACAGAAGTACATTGTGCTGTGTGACTGAGAGCCCTCCAGCAATCTTACCAACCTTTCATCGTGAAATAACATTTGATTTTGATCCTCTTACATCTTCGGGGTTTATTTCAGAAGTTTGCTTTCTGTTTTACTGTACGCCTCAGGCTCGTCTAAATTTTTTTAGAAGGCTTTGGATTTTCAAAGAAAAGAAACAAAATGCACTTTGGGAATGAGAGAAGATGTGCGGGCAGGAAGTTACCGAGCTGTGTAGACCTCTTGGACTGAAAAATAATTCTTTAAAATACACGAAGGAGTAAAACAAGCTGCCCAAAACAGATAAAATAGTTAAAAAAAAAAAAATTAGAAATACCAAGAAACAAGAAGAGAGACAAGAAAAAAAATTAACTGCAAAATCAGAGACTGAGAGGACTACATTTCCAGGAACAACTAAGTGTTTACACTCTCCAAAAATACGTCCGTCAGAAGTTCTTTGTAACTCATCTCCACTGATTTGAGACTGTATCTTCAGTGTTTAAACAAGTCTCAGGAATCCAGAGTACTTCAGCACAGATCTTGCACATCAAATTTACTTTGATACTTGATATCAAGGTCTCAAACCATTTTTTCTCATTAAAAAAAAAAATTTGTTTTGGTACTAGAGCTGTGTGAAGATCAACCAAGATCAACATAAAATCAACGCCGAACAGTGATTTCAGGAAGGTTTCCCCTGATAACTTCTAATAGAAGAATTTAACTGCAAATCCACTGTGGGAATAGTCTTACAAGTCAGACCCCTCTTCGCTATATGCAAACAGAGTATCAAACGCATATGTTTATTTTCAAAACAGCATGATTGATGGGTGGGTGAAAAATTAAAGATATTGCACTTTGCACATGCCCTGCAATTCTTAAACGTAAAGGGTCAGCAGGCTCGTTTCTCTAGACTTGCTAGCATGCTGATAGGACTGACAGGGACAGAGCTGAAACTTTTGGATAAAAAAAATCCAGGAGAAATTTTTTTTTTTTAAGAAAGAAAAAAATTACAAAGTCCACAGTAGGAAAAAAATTAGTGTTATCGAGAGACTGGGTAAGAAAAGGAGAACATTCATGGGTCAGGCACTTACATTGCTCTATATTCAGCACTGAACCAGGCAATTCAGCACTTCCACATGTGCAACACTATTACTTTTACTTTATTTCCATCATTTTGCTTCTTCGAATGTTCTTTTCACATAAGAAGCTTAAAGGCTTTGGACTTTGGCTTCTTCTGACCCAAATATATGGTGCTACAGAGAATGTTTCATTGGGAAACACTAAAGAAAATGTATCTCTTTAAAGCACTAAAGAATTGAGTGAGAGATTAAGATCTGATTCATCTAATGTCATGTGGACAGTAGCACAGCTGAAAATACATTGAAATGCCCAATGTATCATTATTTTTCATGTGCATTTGTAGTCACACCTAGAGCAGTCAGGAAACTCTAAAGGAGAACAACCTACTAATTCAGAGATTCCACTCTATGAAGAGAGGAGAAGTAACAGGATGAGATGGTGCTAAACATGTCTGGCTGCAGCAGTGCCTGAGTGACCTGCCAGCCCCTCTGCTCCAGCTCCATGAACTCAGACTGCTGAGCATTGGTATGTCCTTACACAGACAGGAACTGAACACCAGGTACAGCTAAATGTGGTTTCCCTCACTGTGCCAGCACAGTGCAGGAACGTGTTGCATTTCTGAAAAAGACTTTTCCACAGAGTCAGGTGTCCTCAGAGCATCAGGAGAGCACGATGGCTTTGGGAGAGTGTGCTGGTTCTGGCTGGGGTAGGGTGAATTTTGGCTACTAATGCTGAGCCAGATCCAGAGCCCTACTTCAACTGCTTCTGAGATTCGAAGAACTCGTAGATCCAAATCTTCCAGGAGGAGAAAAAATTAGAATGACATTAGAGTGATACACTTAAGCTTCAGTGATTCACATCTGCTGCATTAACTAACCCAGCTGTGAAGAGCTGGTATAAAACAGACCAAGACTTGCACCCTTCTCGTACCGCAGCTTGGACTCACACTTCTATGTGAGCAGCAGAGCCCGTTTCATTTAGGATGTACCCTCTGGGCAATGTGAACTCATTGCTTCGCTCCTTGTGCACTGGCACA
Organism: Myiotriccus ornatus; assembly: GCA_036023395.1. Classification (NCBI taxonomy): domain Eukaryota; kingdom Metazoa; phylum Chordata; class Aves; order Passeriformes; family Tyrannidae; genus Myiotriccus; species Myiotriccus ornatus. The sequence goes on from JAYRBT010000002.1 coordinate 772,238, forward strand.
TGAGGTTTCACTTTCAGGGCCCAATATTAGGTTAAGTTCAGTGAACTGAGTTCATTTCCTCTCTTTAGAAGGAAAAGCCACCAGTAATGAACAACACAGCTCCATAGTGAGGAGGGGTACTAGGGAGAAAACCTGTAAAATGGGGAAAGGGGACAAGGTGAACCAGCTATGCCGAGGTACTTTTCATAAAGTAGAGCACTGACCAAACTCGAGCAGTTACTCTTTGGCTGCCTGTATTAAGGCATGGTTAGCAAACAACTGGAGGGATTGTGCATTATTAGGATGATTTATTTTGTGTATCAGTCACATAGGAGTAGTATTTAGCTCTATAAAAAGGAAGAACTTATGGGTAAATACCCACTTGCCAGCTTCAACAATGAACTGCACATAAACAAAAGAGTCCCTGCCCAAGTCTGAATGAAACACCATCTTTGGTTCAGCTTTGTGACATTCAGTACCCTGGATGAGAGAGGAAATCCACCTAACTGTTTCATTCACAAAGAAAGGGGCATGTGAACTTGACCTTCGCTTTACCCAAGTGTTGGAGAAAGTTTTAACACACAGCATTCTTGAGAAATGTGCAAGTTTCCATTTGCTCTGATATTATCAACTTCACATTTCTGTAATGGCACTCCTGCTCATTCTTTTTTGAAATCATTGCTGTAAAGACCTTTAATTTTTGCACATGCAGATACAGCTTCTGCTGCATGAAGCTTTCTTCCCTTATCAGTAATCAGTGCTGCTTTCAGTCACCCCATCTTGCTTATTTTTTTGTTTCTACCCAAAATAATTGGAAGTTTTATTAAAGGACAAACTGACCAACAGAGAAACAAAGAAAAAAAATAAATATCAATAGGGAATATCAAGAGTTTTGTGCAAAATAAACAAAAGCATCTACATGGTCTTCTGCCACTGCCTTACTACATGGATATGGTTACACAAAAAGACAGGCAGGCTGTGAATCATATCAAAGAGTGAAGAATAACAAAAAACCACCAGTTTTAAACTACCTAAATACCTTTAATGAAAAATAAAAGTCACCTTCTAAAATCCCAGAAAGTAACAAATCAGCTACAATTCAGAATTTTTTTTGAAAGAAATGCATTCTATTAGCGGGTCAAAACCCCAGCACAAATGGTGATGGGATAAGTACAGTTATTTTCCTGTCTGAGGTGATGAAGGAATAATAACTGATGACAAGAATGGCATCTAAGAGAAAAGTTTTATTGGCAGCCATTCAAGAACACATTTCTCCAAACACAAAAAAATGTCAATACGCAGCTAAAAATAATGAGTTTCACGGTTAAAGCAGAAAATGTTTAAGTAATCTTAAAATGTTTTCAAATTAAAAAGAATAAAGAATTCAAAGTTACTACTAAAAATATCCAGAAATCGGGAGAACAAAAGAACTAGGAGTTCCATGGCTGATTTTCACAGATCCCCCACACTTCCTCCATAAAAACAGAGCCCAACAGTCCATTTTCTCCTGCTTATTTCATCTGTAATTCCAACTGACTTCTAGTCTGGACATATCAGCATCACAGCACACGATTTTTTTCTGTGCAAGTAACATGTGCAGAAATGAATCCTGGAGTTCATCAATCAAGCTGTGGCATAGGTTACAGTTCCTTGTTCTGAAGGATGGAGGCTAAAGGATGCATATTCTACTCAAAACCAAAAAAAAAACCCAAAGAAATCTTATGCTCCCTTCAAAGGAACAATAAACAGGTGGGAAATATAGATCACTGAAAAATTTCTACTGTAAAGTAGCAAGTGAAATCAGAAGTAGTTTTACTTTTGATGTTTAACTTTTTGGCAGATATGACTTTTAGTTCAATTATCTTTGTACAAAATATCCTTGAAACTATATAAATATACACACACACTACAGTTCAGAACCAACTACACTCCATGTTTATCCTCAGTTTCATTTTAAGGAGAAGGGATAAATATTTAAAAGTAAACAGCAGAGGTTTCCTTTCCTGGTTCTTAGACAAGTACTCCTTAAACCCAATTCTTTTTATCATTCCTGGTTCATTATATCATAATTGATCAGGTGAAAGACCAGCTATTTTAGAATTACAGACTGGATATGTTATGTGGTGTTTCCTGAAGAGGCATTGTGCACCTTAACACAAATAAATTTGTATTGCATTTAATGTGAATTTTAGAAACAAAGCAGTAGAAAAAAACCACTATGTGTGCAAGAGCAAACTAAAGAAAGAACTCGACTTATTGAGCAGAAGTAAATGTTCACGTATTTTGGACAACTTCTCACCCTTTAAAAGGTTCAGTCGAGGGAATTAAAAAAGAATTACAAAAGGATGGTAACTCAGGCTGTGAGTTGAAAGGCACTGTTGCTAAAACAGGAACCTTCTCCTGAAAAATTAGTTATCACTGGGAGTCATTACATGACTATCACCTGGCTCAGAGATGACATGCCACCTTTGTCAGAAGGAGAAGCAGGGGGAGGGTCACAGCAGAATATGAAGGGGATAATCAGAAACTGAACTAAAGGCATCTCGTGAAAGTCAAGTGCTAAAATATTTTTGAGGAAAGATAACAGACAAAATAGAAAAAAACATTATATCAATCACTGCCTAAGAATGATAAAGGAAAACATGTTTTGGGAAGAAATGGAAGTATGATATTCGAGGAAAAGTGGAGGCACACAGTGGAACAAATGACATTTATTTTGGTCAACTTACTGGGAAAGCAGCAGGTGATTACGATGGTGATTTGAATGTCAAAGGAATTTGATGGGGCATACCTGGGAGCTCAGTAAATCCTGCACAGCAGCAGAACTGGAGGCAACTCAGTCTCCTATAAGCTACACGTGGCTGACTTTTAGCATCCAGGTTATAAAACTTCGTGGTTTTCCCTAGGATTGCTTCTCAAGGGACACAATCTATTACAATGTGTTTGCAGCCTCCCAAGACACGCAGACTGCAAGTTCACTGAGTCTGATTCTCAATTTATTCAAGCAAAATGTCAGCCAGCAATAAAAGAAATAAAAAATAATTCTCTCTAGAGCACAGCTGCCCCAGGAAAGAAGAGTTTGTGCAAATAAACTATTTGCCTCCAAACACTCTGATGCTCTGTATTCTTGTCCTGTCCTTTGCCTCCCCCCCGAGGCAAGGCATTTTTGGGAAGGCTCCATTTCAGATCTGCCAGCCAAAGCCACTGCTCTAAGGCTACAATCCCCTTTAAAGCTCTTGGGCTGCTGGCTAATAAGTCACTTGGATGTTTCTAGTGTATTTCCAGAAATACTGACAATCATACAAAAAGCTGGAACCAGGAAAGTCCAGGTATCAGCGCCTTGGGAAGCCCAGGACGCAGCCCAGCAATGCTGCAACAAGCACAGATTCCCTGGTGTGGATATGACCCCTCAGGGAAGGCACAGAGCAAGGTGCTGACCAGTGGCACTACTGGGAAATGCTTATGGCAATCTGAGATTTAGCTTCAGAGATGCAACATATCACTATTTTGGGATGGGAACCACGACATTCATCTCAGCTCAAGCATAGAAGTTTCGCTTTCACCGAAGGATCAAAGAAGCACTTTCATTGCAATTATTAAAAGTACTTTTAATTAGATCCATCCCCTTTATTTGGAAAAGTAAGGTTTGATGAACTTCATTTCCCAGTGGGAAAATGTGAATTAAAAGCGAGAATTCTGGCAGCTCTAAAATGGCACTTTATATCTCCATATTAAATAGATTAAATTACTTTAATACACTGACACATTAAAATCCAAAATGAAATACTATTAATCAGTGCCAAGTAAAATAAACAGAGCCACCATTAACATACACAACTATCTCCTTCATTATGTTTGTCATAATAAGCATCTAATTTTATGAAGAAACATAAATTTTGATATGTGAATGCACTGAGTAAGAAATAATTTTTGCATATATTTCTTATGCTTAAGAATTAGGGATCTAAAAGTATCATAAAGCCAAATTATTGAAAGTACATGTATGAAGCAGAGCCTAAATCAACTCTAGCTATTACCTGGCATTTCCCCAGTCTACAGTGACAACCGAACTCCCCTGAAATGCTTTCCCCCTCACTTGGCAACCCTTCCTAAAGCTGTAATATTCCCTGGATACAGCTGGAGGATGTTTTTGGCTGTCCTCTACAGTCTCTGTCAGCCCCAGTTGCTTTTTCCAGTCATTTTTTTCAGCCTGTGCAGTGACAGGCTCTAACCTTGCTTGTCTGCTCTGTTGAGGTGTTTTGGGGTTTGGGGGTTGGTTCCCAGCAGTTACCAACCAGCGAGGTGCATGTCCCAGGTGCAGGAGAGCTGAGCAGAAAAGATTCCTGGGAAAGGAAAAGAGAAGATGCTGGCTCTGAAAAGGCTGGGAGATTCTTTCATTTTCCTCTGTACGTGTACTCTGTACATTCAAGTAGTAAAAAACAAGTTGTGCTCCAATTATTAGTTAGCACTCAGTGGTAAAAAATACAAGCCTTGCTGTACTCAGTACTTCAGAAGGTATGAGAAGGTTACTGATCTACCACTTGCCATTTAATTAATCAGAGAAGGAGACAGTACTTAGCTCTCAGAAACACACAGTGTTGGTAACACACTTCTCAACTGGAGATTTTTTTAAAAGAAACTGTTGTGTGATACATCAGCTCTATGCCCATCAATTAGAGATACTTCTAAGACAAGCAACTGTCAAGGGATCACAACCAACTCAGAACGCAGCTCCAAATACCTGGTTCAGACTTTCTCATCAAGTTTATTTCTGAGAAGACCACGTATGAAAACCCAGTTTTTAGCATAAACAAACTTTATGAGGGACTAAAGATATGCAGAGCAAAGTAAATAGTGGAAATCCTTATGTTGGGTGCTTTGAGAAAATTAGTTTTCTCTTGAAAATTCTGTAAGAGTTGTTTCCACAACCAGACTTGAGCAATTTATTTGCAGGGAGCAAAATTTATTCAAGTCTTGGATTTGCCCCTATGTGAAAATGAGCTAAAAGAATTACATTACACAGAAATAGCTTTAGCTAATCCTTTATAATGCACCAGAGATGTATACAAATTAATTTCCTTCTTAAAGTTTAAAACATTGCACAGTGTAGAATCATTTTATGATTGTCTGGCAAATTGTTGTAATGTTTGTTTATGCCTGATAATGCATACTGCAAAAAAAGCAGGAACAGTGTACCAAGGGGACTTATAAAAACATTGTTATTTGTTCAGTGTAAAACAAGAGAATCAAGTCATGCAAGGATGGATTATTGTAAAATACCAGGAATATCTGTAGCATCTCTGTGGAAAAGTCTCTACAGGGAAGTTCCATGCAAGATCTCTGAAGATTATTATGGAGGGCCACTAAGCTGATTACGGGGATGCAGCACCTCTCCTGGAAGGAAAGGCTGAGAGAACTGGGATTGTTCAGCCTGGAAAAGAGACACCTTAGGGATGACCAAAATGCAGCCTCCTAGGCCCTGAAGGCAGCTTCAAGAAAGAGGGAGATGGATGTTTTACAGCAACATCAAGTGACAGAATACGGGGAATGGCTTCAGAGTGGCAGAGAGCAGGTTTAGATTACATCTACAGAAGAAATTCTTTGCTGTGAGGGAGCCGAAGCACTGGAACAGGTTGCCCAGAGAAGCTGTGGATGCCCCATCCCTCAAGTGTACGAGTCCAGGTTGGATGGAGCTCTGAGCAACCTGATCTAGTGGAAGGTGTCCCTACACATGGCAGGGTGTTGGAACTAAATTATCTTTAAGATCCCTTCCAACCATTCTATGACTCTTTTTTTTTTTTTTAATGGGACATCAGAGGCTTGTACAGAAGCTGCTCTCTGGAGATCTTCTGGAATATTTTCCTTTGGGATCTATCTACAGCAAATATTCCTAAGGGGAACCAGGTTTATACAGCAATGCTGATTTGCCTCACAAAGAAAAACCAAAAGCTAGACTGTCTTTATTTGATGATTAAAGGAAGAAGGGAAGAGGCATCCCTTTCACTGAAGTATCCGTGTAAATTCACACCTCACACATTCCTGATGTACACATCGCACATGCTTAATGGAGATGACAACTCCAAACAGCTGATTGCTAAATAACCATATCTCCTCTAGAACGAGTGCTCCTGCAAATGACTGCCATCAGCTGCAGAGCCACCTGTCAGCCTAGATGACCTGCTGTCAAAGGGTATTACCTAAGAGAATAAACGCTCCAAGTCACTCTGCCATCCCACTGAGCTGGCAGCCTCCAGGTTTCTTCTGCTGATGGGCCGTTCAGAAGCAAGGACTAGTTCTGTGTGAGTTCTGGGGGGGTTTAACCTACAAGCTTCTTCCTATAAAGTAGCAAGGTATCAGAACCTCAGCTCTGGCCACCAGAAGCCCTCCAAGCTAGCCACGGTGAATAGGAGACTAAATTTGCAGTTGAAGATTAAAGATGGTAAAAGAATCTCATAACACGAGATACAGTAAATTATGACCTTGAGTTTTTGTTTCTGGCTCATCACTGCACCTCTGCAGCAGTTTGATATCTGAACCACATTTTGCAATAGCAATGATTTTCTAACGTGTATTGTAGAGACATAATGGTAAAAATGCCCACCCAACATCATACAGCCAAAAAATTCTCCATTTCTGTACAAATGTATCAGAAATGACACGGAATTCTATATATTCCTAAAACATCTATTACAGACATCGTTAGAAACAGATGCAGTGGTGTTTATATCCTGATTCAAGGCCAGAATTACTCCATTTATTGCTTCATAATGAGCTCTTTCACACATGTACTCATCAGGTCTCACAGTCAGCCCCTAAAAGCAGAATAATTTTCCCAAAAAGGAGCAAACTCTTCCTCTTTTCATCGTCCTCCTCTCCCTCACCTGTTTTGCTTGCATGGTTAAGGTTTCAAAGCTAGACGTACTCTAAGCATAACATCCCCAAGTATAACATTGTACAGAAATCAAGAAACGATGTCAACAAAGTAGATATTAAATAGAGATTTTACCAGTAAGCCTTGGGTTTACATTTCTGTCAACATCTGCTTAGGCACTTTCCTAGTCCTGAGCCACTTCAAACCGAAAAAGCACAATTTATTCCACGAGATATTTTCTTCTATGCCAAGTGTCACACCATGATTATGATGAAAGCAAAGACTGAATACGTGCTTATATTAATTAGCAATTATTAAAAGACAGGTCCCCGTGATTACTGCTTCGCGGGTATGAGAATTAATTCATTATTAAGAGGCCGCTGCCACCGAGCTTTGGCAGATCACAAAAGCACATTAAATAAACGAGTAATCAAATGGTAGGGCATCATTTGTATAAATTACCGAAGGACAACCTCCCCTTCTGACTGAGATACCCTCGGATTTACGGAGACTATTGACGCAGTTTCACGCGGTGGCAAAGCCTTTGTTACCCCGAGCCGCGCTGGCAGAGGGAGTGATTGTTACCGGAGGTGGGAACACACAGGGAGGCAAACAAAGTTTTCCATGTTCTGACTGGTGGTTCCACAGCACACCGCTGCAACATACCTGGGTTTTAACTGAATAGCCTTTCGATCCACACCACAGTCTTTCCATTTAAAAACCGCAAAAGTGAACAAAAATTAAAGATCTCTGGGTACGGACTGGGAGGGCAACCCAAGACATTCTAGATCTCAAGCAATAGGGTACACTGATATGCTGCTGGGTACAGATCACAAGCAGTAGAATACACTGATATTCTGCTGTGCATTTCTGCAGACACTACAAAGAAGGATTATTTTTAGAAACATACAGGGCACCAGTAATGAACTAACCCAATGTAACCTTGAAAAAAAGAAAGAGAAGAGAGTGCTTTCAGGCCCACAGATGTATTTCGTGCCCACAAACGTCAGGGCTTTTCTTCATAGTCAAAGTTATTGTGAAAAAGAAATAGGCCACAGAGGTATTTCATTAATAGGGACTATAAAACCAAAAGATGCAATTGGCAAACACGTTAATTGGCGACAGGGGCCACAACTTGCTGGCCACCTATTTACCAGATTATAGAAGAGAAATAACTGGCAACAAGGAATTTATTGCACAGATTTGATTTATATACATTTGAACATATATCTAAGAAAAAAACCTCAAATTATCTGTTTCCTCAAAATTGATCTAAAATGCCTATTGCATATATTCCAGAATTCCTTTCAGCGTGTGTTTCTTATATCTGAATAGTGGCCAGCAAGCTGGGTCCTCAGGAGGATGGATATTTCAAGTTCATCTAAATTTAGAAGCAGTCCATTTCCTAATGAATTTATATTTCCCAGATTTTATTACTGGGCATGTCTCTTGTGGATAAGGCTTATTTCCTGTGAATATATTCAACAGCAAAGAAGACTAGTATTATTATTCACTCTAATGATTTGGAAGTTAAATCACACTTTTCTTTTTTTTTTCAGAAACTGGCTGCATTTATCAAGTGAATCAGAAAATTATTTATCAGATCTGCGGGTAAATTCCCAGCATTCTGGTTACTGGACTTTGGTCCAGTTATAAGTCCATTTTTAAGTTAAAGAGCTCTTGAAGTCCCACACTTCCACTATGCATTATGCTCTCTCCAAAACTATAATTACATGCCTATAGGTAAGCATTGTTATGGGAAGACTATTAGTAAAAATACAAAAATTATATCAACATTACACATCTAAAATTTTAAAAATTCTGCTCCTCCTTAATATGTTTTCTTGGTATAGTTTGCTAGGTACCTTGTTTTGGGATATTTTGATTCTCAGTGTAAATAATGTTTTTGCTTATACAGCATCTTTGAGACCTTGTGGACCATTATTGTTTATTCTGAGCATGAGTGGACAAAAAAAAAAATCACCTTGGCTTCTGCTTCAGTTAAAATTCAATCAGGATATAAATATATGTTTGCATGAAACTGTCAGGAGTGGATATGTTGACAGAGGAAAGTTCAGACACGCATGGCTGCAAATGCTGCATATGCAGCTTCCAATGAACACAAAGCAGCATATTCATTTAAACCATTTTGGAACTGCAAATGTGAGTACGTGGCAAGAATGGTAAAAGTTAAACCAGGAGTATTTCTCTTTTTTTTCTTTTTTTTTTTTAAAGACTGAGTAATTTGTTCTGGCTTTTCTCCAAAACCAAAAAGGAACTAACAGGGCAAGTTCAGCTGGTAGAGATGAATTATTCAATTGATATTTCCATTTAGTTGTAAAGTTTTATTAAATGAGTATCATTCAGTTACACTGTTTGTTACAGAACTGTCGCACCTGGTTACCCACAATCTGTAAGGAGCTTTAAAAAGCCAAAGGATCTGTATAAAAAGGGCATCCGGAAGTCCAGTCACTGCCCCTTTGGCCACTTCTTATGCTCTCCACCAGATTATTAGCTGACACACACAACAAAATGCAGATGCAAAGCAAATAAATACAGTAGAAACAAAGGCAGCACCAGTGGGAAAACCATGAGGCCACTGTTTGTTTATTTATCTAGATTATGATTAAAATCTTTTCTCACCAAGATACTTAGGTGAGTTAACATATATAATCTGTTTCTAAACCTTCATTTCATCCCTGCTACTTTGAATTCAGGTTTTGCTTTTTTTTTTTTCCCCAGTGTTGCTTTGTCTCCTTAAGCTCTCCCACCTATTCCCCCACGACCACTTTTTTATCACAAATAATGCATGCACTTGCCTGTAACACAAGACTGAAGCCAAGTGAGTATTAACCATATTAAACAGATCAAATACACACAAATTCAATAAGCTGAAAATTGGCTCAAAAGTTCTGAATTTTTGCAGATACTTGAAAAAAAAAATTTCTGGAGCAACAATATTTACAGAAATTTCTACTTTCATCCAAGTAATTTTTTTTTATTGTCACTATTTCATACGTTGCAACTCAGAATTTTTGGTAAGGTTGATTGGCAAAGTGGAATTCCAGGTCGAAATTACAGGAAGGCATTTCCTCCTTTCAGTAAAACCAGAATCCAGAAATTCCTTCACTAAAAGGTACACAATTATAAAATTTAATGCCAGAGATTTCAGACTCTCACAAGTAGGACAGATCTAACAGCACTGGTCATGCCAGGTTAGGGGTACAGTCAGAGCTGATAATCGAGGCTTTCCCTACATTCAGTGGAGATTGATGGACACAGGATAACATTTTATTTGGTGGATCAGTTAATTAGTTTGACCAAATCCACTTCTTAAAATGCCTGATTTTCTACCTGGAACACACAGGGAGCCTGGACAACCAACTACCTTGAGCTAATGCTACAGCTCTCAGACAGCTGAAAGTAACTGAGAGGAATGCCATCCTAACAGTGTGACTTTTGAAGAATGAGCAATCCCACCTTTCCTAAAATTCACAAGCCACTATGATTAATTGATAGATTTTCATCAAGTGCCCTCTGCTGCAGAAATCCATGACCAGTAAGAGAGCAACAGAGCACACCATCACCACCCCAAACAGCTTCCACAGCCCCTAAGCCATGGGCAACTTCTGGATAACTAACGGCATAGGAAAAGTAATTCGATTATTTAGCCATTAGTAACTAATAAAGTTACTCTTGTTTTAATGTTAAAGGTAACACATGAGCTGTGCTTACTGCTGCACAAAAAAAAAAAAAAAAAAAAAAGGAGGAAAAGTATTTGCCCACAACAAATCCTACTCATTTGTTGTGTTCATGAGCAGCAGAAAGTGTTTACTGCACCAGCATCTGGTAATAGCTAAAATGTGATAAGTACTAAATTCAACACAAAGACATTTCCACATGAGAACTTTTATCTGAATACTGGAGGATGATAATTATAAAAAGCCTCATGCCATCACACCACCACAAAGCAGGAAAAAAAAGTGCTGCTTTCAGAATATTCCCACTTTGCCAATTAGTCAATGGTTACTCAGGGCAGAAATGCAGTAACTCCTCTAAAAACCAAATATCGTTCTTGTACTTCAATAGGTCTAATTAGAGGAAAACACAGAAGATGTATTGAGTGCATCTAACACCTTACACCAAGACACACAGCTCCTGGAAATTACAGGTACTGGAATTTTAATTGATTCCCATGAAGAGCCATTAAACCTGTTCTGCCTATAGGTCTGCCAAATTAAAAAGTTGCTTTGTAAATGATCATCCCATTTAAAACTTACCTCTATGGAGATACAAACAACAGGTTTGCCCTATATTGAGAGATCCAGCAAAAGAGGGACCCTATTTACTAGAATCACACTATCCTTCTTGCATCTGTTTAGGAGACTCCAAATGTAACCACTAAACTGCTCTAAGAAACATGTGTTCCTTTACATACGTTCCACGTTGCACCAAAAAGATCAGGAAAATAAAACTAGAGTCAACTGACAACACCTGGAATCTCTGTGGGTAATAAAATGCTTTTCAACAACAACTCAGATTTCTACTCAACATATTTAACATATACACTGCTTCAAGGATCCCTCTGTGTCCACGACCCTGTAACAGTGGAGACCCTGGGGAGCTTCTGGTTTGTTTTTTTTTAATTAAAAAATTCATTACCTACCCTAATGCCAGGACAAAAGCCAGCAAAAAGGGCATCTTTGCTTTGCAATCATGCTTAAAGAGCCAATTAATTCACATTTACCTGGCAAACGTAGTCAAGCTCTTTACTCTTCTTGGCTAAAGCAATAGTTTCTATTTATTTCAAATTAGAACCTAATATTTCCTATTCTCTGTGTTAAGTAGAAGTCACACCAAAAATTTCAACACCAGTGAAAACAGGTAACTTCCCTTTCACGAGCTCTGTATTAGACCTTCACATTTTTGGCATTACTCTTAGTTACGTTTCCAGAAACACCGTCAAAAAAGGCTTCAGGCAATAAGCCAAGACATAACCCAAAATAAAATCAACACCAAGGAGATTCAAACTCCTCGTAATCAGATTTAATTGATCACATATTTCATCTTTCACATGGCCAGTCCATCAGTGAATGTTTGCTACAGTGTGATACCATCACTGGGTGAACTGCTGATGTGAGCACCCCTTCCCATAACAGGGGCACTTCTTACTTCGGTGCTTCCACAGGTGATACACAGGAGGCACAAATTCAGTGAGATCTCAGCAGTTTGACTTGCTTTTCCCATCTGCAGCATGAAACAACACTCAGGATTTGCAGAGATACTGGCAATACCAAAGACTCAGTGAACCCTCACACATCCAAGCGCAACTGAGAGAAAACCTTGCTAATTGTAAAGAAAGATTAACAACCTCCTCAGCACTAGCACAAGTGCTCTGTCACACGGAGCAGCCCAGGTCCCAGAAGAAATTGGAAAAACACAATATTGATCTGAAAGCCAGAATATTCATCAAAAGTATTGGAAGCATCAGCTACTTAATTAAGTGATTAATCAGAAGCAGTGTGACGGCTTTAGCAGAAGCAGTCATTGTTGAACTTTCATTAACAACATCTGCATTAATAGGCCCTGTAATACACACGGACAGAACTCAAGCGTTGGCTGAAACCTGTTTACAGGTTTGAGAAAACTGCATTTGGCCCTCAAACTGTTTCCAGCTGTCAAAAATATCCTGTGGAAACAAGCATGAGAGACTGAAAGGTTGTAAAAGACATAGGAAAATAGGAAACAAATATATTTAACTGAAGGCAAAAATTGAGAAGATAAACAGCTGCTGTACATGCACCAAAATTTCACCACGAAGTCCTTTTTCCAGATAGGATCCAGGTAAGACTTTGTGAAGCAACCAGGAAGTTTTAAATAATCAACATCACATCATACTAAGGGACCTTCCAGAGAAATTTGTCAAAGGACGTATTTCCGTACCAAACACATTTGCACCATTCCAGTTCCACTGGAACTGCAAACACAATTTTACAGTTACAAAGATGGTCATCAAAACTGTCAGGGATTACAATGACAAATTAAATTGCTTGTTATGCAAATTTGCAAACAAGTACCTCATCAAAAAAAGCAGCAAGTGAGCAATTGTGTTTCTCTACTTCATCACAGCTTCTCCATCAGGAAAATTAAGCTATGGGAGATTTGGGGGAGGAATAAAGGCAAACATATTTAGATTATTAGAGCAATGAACTGTAACTGCACTGCAGTTTTTCCATACTTCCTATTTACAAAAGCTGATTACCTTTGTGGAAAATTCATCTTTTAAAACAAACTGGTGTTACCAATATGTGAGATCAATAAATTACAGGGTTAAAACTGTTACATGGAAGACACTTTGATACATGCTCCATCAGGTTTGGTGATTTTGTGGATCCTTCCTGCCTCAAATTCTATAAAAACAGTACATGAACTATGAGAGTCTTCAGACTCCTCAAGCTTGCCAGGACTTGGTAGTTAATAGGAGAATTATTTTGGACTAAAATTCCATGAAGGCACAATCATATTAGATTAACAATTAACTTTTTCATGAAACTAATTGCATCATTTTTGTTCAGCAGTGTGACTGACTGTGTGGGAAATCTCTATCAATGCAATTATTCAGGAAAATATTCCAAAACAGTTATTTTGGGACATTTGCATATGTAGATAAAAAAAAGCTTCAACACAGGCTGGACACAAGTCGTATTCTCTTTACCTCATTAATTTAGGACAATTTAGTTCGATAGGAATATATTCATCCTCCTGCAGTTTCAACTTGCCCCTAATTCACTTGTTAAGTACTGTGGAAATTGCCTGATTATCCCTTAAGTGTCTTGGACATCCATTAGCACCACAATAAACAAACAAGTAGTAGCTTTTCCGGAAAAAAAAAAAAAAAAGAAAAGAAAAGAAAACCATAGAATACAATTTTCCAATCCCTCGATTTTAAGTGACATAATGGAAATAATTCACAGCTGGAGAAAATAACATTTGGGTTTTATTCAGCTGTTTAAGAGACTGCAAGTGACACGGGGAGATATTAGTCCTTTAAATAAATTACTCTCAGCATCGTTTTCAGCACTTCAAGTACGGAACACATGGCACAGCTCCTTTGCAAGTGGAGTACGGTGTGATTTACAATTAGCAAGTTATAAAGCAATAGAAATTACAGCAAAACAACCTACCCCACATATATTTTATCAGAAATTAAAGAAGTGCTGCAATATATAACTGGAAATGGTAGATGTACCCTCAAGAGCAGAACTCTAAAGCTCACTATCCAATTTGAAAACATCCTCTAACAACATGTGCTTCAGACCAGAAACGTGCTATGGGTGCACAATTACTTCTCTGAGGCTCCTTTCACACAGACCAAGTTTTTCAAACTGAGTTACGAATATCTAACTTTGCGGTTACATTTACATCATCTGAATTTGACTGAGAATTGATACCTGGAAGGGCTCTGCTTTCCAATCAGACCTGCAGTTTAACTTCTAATTAAAAGCGAGTTTATTGAAGTAAAACAAATAACCTATCACTATGGGCATTACACATGCCTAACTTTCATTAAATGCCAAGATTTCGGACTTCTGAATTTCATACCATAAGAAAAAAAAGATCTAGCTTGCCAGATGAGGTGTGTTTGGATTGGAGAACTGGCAGAGAAGGACAGATTGTGTGAAACACAAAATTAGAGGTTTTATTTCAGAATGTTCCACGTCCCAAAGGCTTGGTCCTTCCCTCAAAACACAGCGGCAGGAATTGCCTCAAACCCGTGCCCTATTAAATACCGTAAAAGCAGTGCTGGAAAAGCTGCAAACTACAGGTTTCAAAGGAGGCAGAAACGTTTCTCTCATTCTTCCCCTTCTACCTCCAGGATAAGTATTTTAAGAAGACAACAATCTAAACTGGTAATTAAAAAATTAAGCTTAAATTTAGCGAGAAAGGAATTTCATTGGCAAAATAACTACAGGGAGTGAAAGACCTGACCATATGTGCAATCACAAGGTAAGAAACTAATTTTCATGGACCTCTGCTCAATTATTGTGAGCTGGCACACTGTTGTCAGTTCTAACGGTGAATGCAGTAATGAAAGATGACAATCTCTCCTAAGCGATTACTGAATGCCCAAGCAGGTATTCACCTTTTAAATTAAAGGTGCTCCAACCAGCCTGAGGATGTGAGGTTTGTCCCAGGTCTCTATCACAGCCTGTGCAGAGTGTTAACTGAGGCACCAGCTACAGCTCAGGTGCCAAGATGATGGCAGAGCTCCAGATGCAATATTCTGCCCCAAACTGAGACAAAATTATGTCAGCTGAAGTGTTCATAATTGAACTCGTTGTGATTTTTCAGAAGACAAAAGCTTTGGGTTTTTTAGGCTCCTGCCTAATGTTTCCTAGAGCCTCATTTAAATTTTGTGAGATGCATTAGGTAAAGCAGGAATTAAATTAGAAATTAATAGCCACAACTTTTTAAATAAACATTTACAGGCCAATCTGATCTCACTGATGGCTGTCATGTCTTTATCTGGAGATAACGTTCTCCAGGGACAGATCCAACACTGAAAGCATGCCCAAACAAATGCTGCATGAGACATCCATGTGATGGAGCTAAGAGAGGAGGAGACGGGCTACTACACACTTACACTCTGGGTAACCTAAACCCACTGAAGTCTTTGTTATGCCATTCAGAAATAAAAACATAAATAAGCTATAACTAGCAGCAATCGACGTGAATTAAGGGTCTGTTCAGGCACATATTTCAACAGCATCCTCCGTCCTGCCACTCACACCACCAAAATGGTGTCTTGAACACCTCAGATTTAAACAAAGCAGTGGTATTTTTAAATTCATAGGGATCACTGACACCTACAAGATGGTTACTGAGTTCCCCCAAACAATTCATACTGGGCCAAGAATGACAGCAATGATAATGTCTCCTTTCAGGGTGAATGGGCTTTGTAATTAAGTAATTGGTTAATCCTGCTTTGACCATTTCTTGCAAGTCTTGGGTCATTTTTCTGACCATCTCTGCAGCTGAAATCCTGAAGAGGAGGTCTAAAGTTTGATTTCAAGTTTACTTTGTACTAACTGTAAGCAGATGTGGACAGGAAAGGTTTAATAAGTGGAAGAACACCATGGACTCCTCCAGAAAAACAAACTACCGTGAGCTTCCCAAAATGTCACAAGATAAGACACTCAGAAATTATAACCAAAGAGAGGATAAGAAGTTTTATACAGAAGTAATTTAACTTGCAGTCCTTACTAATGCCAAGATTTAGGGATGGGTAAGTAGCAAACTCTATCTGGAAAGAAAACCAAAGGGAGATGATACACACTCAGCGATTGAGGAGGAAGTTTTAGGGAGACAAAAAGAACAAGTCAGTTTTCCTAGGAAGCACACTTCTTTGGTATTATTTGGTTTTAAGACAGTTACTAGTTCTCATAAGGAATATCTCCACATGAGTCACATGTGAAAAGAAAAAAAACTTTTTCCCAGAACCTACCATCAGCCTAAATTCCAGCTTTGTTACTAATTCCATTGTGACAGGGTCAAGGAGGAAATGGCAGGGATGATGTTTCCCACCATGATCTGAGGGCACGTTTAATCCCAAATCACAGATATGAATCCATATCTTTGTGTAAAAATTAATAAATATCTCAAAGACACTGGAATTCAAGGCTCTTCACAGCAGCATTACAGACATATTGATGAAGGCAGTGAAAAGCATAAAAGGAGACACTGCAGTGAAGGTTTTCAGCTCCAGATAAAATAACAAAGCAGCAGTTACTGCTGAAATTAAGAAACATTTAAATTTTTTTTTTAATCTCTACATAGTCCAAGAAGTGAGCACCTCCATGGTGAAGTTTTACATGTTCTTTTAAGAACAACAGCAGAAGAAAGTTGACTAAGTATTCAAATTTTTGCATTTAGCATTGATACCTCTTTGTTGCTTAGATCATATAAACTATATAGAGATCCTGTTAAGGGTCAAGGTTAACACATCCGCCTGTTGCAATTTCAGCATAAAAAATTGCTAATAAAGTGTTCTGAGAAATGCAGCTGAGTTCCCCTCTTGGAATCAGGAGCAAATAATGAGTGCCCTGATTCCAGATTTTCCGGGGTTTAAGAGCTAATGAGATTTTGATTTTTAAGATCAGCATAGCAGCATGTAAACAGTGAGGAAGAACAAATGCAAAAGGATGAAGTACAAATGATGTTGAAGTCATTTTTGTTGCCAGAGACAGCAAAATACTTGGATTCAGAGAGAAAAGATCTTCATGAAACAGCAAACGAACGGCCTCAGGAATGCTGAGCTACTTCTTGAGTGATGAAATACTAAAAAAAGACCTGTTATTTACAGCCTTTTTCATGGTATTTCTCATTAAGGACAGGTCACCAAAGCCTAAAATTGTGACAAGACACGCTCAGATGCACGAATGTGGCACATTCCTGATAGAAGAAAGAACTTTCTCATTGGTAGAGCCTCATCCACAGAGCCCCTTCCACTATGGATGGTCATCCAATCCCACTGAACCCTCTTCAAGGGTCATTAATCCCTCTCAGATCACTTGGTGTGTAGCCATAGCAAGTCTTGTAATCAGCAACACACCTAACTCTGTGTATGCCCAAAACAGCAAAAACCTACAGAAGCTGTGTCACCTGAGATAATAAGTTATCTGTCTGCAATTGTTCTAATTTTCATTTTTAATGTTTTCAGCAATGTGAAAGATTTCTCTGCAGTCCCAGTCCCGGGAAAGATGAAAAAAATAAATGCATTATTCAAGTGAAACATTCCTAAAATGTTTCTAATTTTGAGGAGCATAAGACTACATACTCTGAGTCTTATTAATAACATATTCAGACAGAAGTTTAGTGCAATACCTAGGCATGCTGGTAATTTTTTTTGGGGGGGGGGAAAACGTTAAAAAAAAAACATAAAGTAAAAGGTGAGGGAACATAGTGACATTTTATTACTCAAACTGAGACTCAACTTTAACATTTTCTACTGTCGTTCTTCATGTCATGCATTACCACATCCTTTATTCTTCAAATTAAAGTGTTCATACAAACAGAAATTAATTCTATTATATTTAGCACCTGGCAGGTACTTACTGACTTCAGCACAGAAGGGTTTCAAATCCCACCCAAGGGAAAAGATTAAGCCTAAGGTTAAACAAAGTGAATTCCTGCCAGCTGTCCTTTAAGCAAACTGAAAAAAATGGATTAGAAAATAGAAAACTGACCACAGAATATATTATATTTCTTTGGTTTCAAGTATTTTATGTTTTAAATTAATCTTTAGAATAACAAAAAAGAAGCGGCAAAGCAGAAAAATAGAAGAAGCTGCAAAGTAGTAACCACTTTTTAAAATGGTGATTATCAGTGGTACCCTTTATACTGCCTTCTATTATTGCTGACCCTTCCTTTAAATACTGGAAGCTGATGGAGGATAATGAAACAATCAGGTTTAAGAGAGTCCACATTCCACACAATACAGTTTTTGTCATTCTGCTCCCAGGTCAAGGTCAGAGAGGGAAGTGCTGCTCCCAGGCTCTCTTTACAGCCCCAGTGGGCTCCTGACAGAGTAGTTACAGACAGTCGAGCCTCACTGCAACACCACAGTGAGGGGATGCATTTGCAGCCCCAGCTGGCAGAAAGGGCTTCTTCTGCTCTGCCTTAGCTGAGCTTTTCCAAGCCTTCCTTTGCCATACGTTGCAAGGCTCACAGACAGAAGGGCTAGTGCCGGGAAAAGGCAACCCCACAAAAATGCACGTCCAGCAGAAGCTGCCAGTGTTACACTAAAAGCTTTCCTCCAATCCTTTTAAAAAGTCCTGTGGAAAAAGGTGTAAAGGCTTTTTTCCACGCAAGGCACGTAGCTTAGTAAACACTCTTACAAACTCAACGCTGCAACTTTAACACAGCGTGCTCAGAGGGAGAGAACCCCTCAGCAAAGCCATAGCCAGCTTCTCCAGGAGGGTGGGTGGATCAGCAGCACAAGGATGAGCCTTTCGTGGGCAAAGACAAGGAAGAAACTGAGATGCCACCGAGTCCTGGAACATTCACAGTGCTGCACTCCCGGCCTCCTCCCAGAGGAGGTATCCAAAAGCATTCACAACCTGCCAAGCTCTTGTTCTGCAGTCATTATGTTAAACAATCTGGGGAAAAAAAAGGCACTCAACCCTCAAATAATTAAGAAATTACAAATGTTTTATTTGTATATAATTATGTTACCCTGTTGGGTTTTTGAATAATGAAATCTCTCCCTTCATGGTCCTCCTTATCCAGACTCTTAGAAACAGCAATTCCTTCACATGCGCACTACAACTGTACTTATTTAGTATGAGAATTTACATTAAAGGTGAAACAAGACAGTTTTTTTTATAGTCTTGCATCTAAGCTATCTTGCTATAAACATACCTTTATACTGCCCTGTGTTTAACTAGTTACATAGAAAAAAAATCCTGATCAGGCAAAAACCCTCCAAGTACTGTAACCTTTTACTTTTTTCTATTAGAAAAGTAGTCATTTTATTGCTATTTTACAAGACTTTCAAAGGCTATGCTATTATTAAATATAACAATCTTCCAACAAAATATTGTCCTTTTACTTGTAAGCCTTTATCTGCGAGTTGCAGATGATATCACATTCACTTTTTAAATAATATTTAAAGGTCAAACCAATAAGGCATAGAAAATGTTGAACATCTTGTACAATTCAAACAAAGCACTGCAGAAGCCACAAGGGGTTACTTGCTAAAATGATCAAGCACTTTATAACATATTTATTCAATGATTACCAGGGGCACAATGTAATCCACTTCTAACGGAAACCCACAGGAAGGGAGAACTCTGATGAAAATTCATTTAAAAAAAAAAAAAATCTTCACTGTTTCTTCCTCATCTCTTTTCAAACCATATGAAGGAGAAGTTATAGATCAGAATATATCTAAATGAAAATTCATTGTATAAAGATGCCTAAGCTAGTTTTAAACTGCTTCAGACAACAAGGCTTTCCAGACGAGGGATGTGACCGAGCTAGGAAGCACAGGGGTCCATGGGACTGGCAAATCCCATCAGTCTTAGCAGACTCTCGGTGTAATCTGAGCATTTCTGCCAACACAGGCAGTTCCTTACACAGGATCAAGGTTTTAGGTACTCACCTAACTCAGTATCACTGGGTTATGGCAACTTTGCCCTGATTACTGTCAACTCACCCCCGAGGAGCAGAAAAAACAGACAAGAGAAAGTGTTCATTTTTCTGGTTCTGACTAGCGCGACTTAACAACCCAAACCTTTAGTCAGCCTAGATCAGACGTTGCTGAGGACATCTCATCTACATGCAGAGGTAGATATTAAACTACAATCCTGTTCCTATTTGAGATTAAGTGTGGGCATTTTTTTTCTTATGCCATGATTTTGTTCAGGTTAGAAAGGACCTTAAGGGAGCACAAAACCTGCCGCTCCAGGAGGCTCACTGAAGCTGCTCAGGGCTTTATCCAGACCAGTATTTATGGTCTGCCATGCCAAGTTCTAGGTGTTCAGACTACAGCAACTGTTAAGCAATCCCTGAAGACAAAATCCTATGCACATCCATTCCTATGTCCATGAAGTGCAGTAAACACGTAGAAAGAAAATTAAAAAGCAACAGAGGCTCAGAGGGGTGTTTTGGAGTCAGCACCTGCGAAAGAAAGGTCAGGCTTTCAGTTCTTCTCAGAAGAAAACCATTTACATCAGTTTTCTTTCTCCCTGCACAAGTAATTGCTGCAGTCTGTAAGCCATTACCTGCCAAGTGTCAATCATTTCCCTGATCTCAAACACAGGTACACAAGAGAAGAGGGATGCACAGACCCGTGTTCCATGAGAAGCTATATCTTGCTGGAATGCCATGTGGAATGCTGAGCCTGCAGGAGATGGAGATGTGCCAGCAGAAGGACATTGCAGTACTGACAAGAGGCAGCAGCCGCGCTCCTCGATCCCTTCAAAGCTGAGGTATTTTTGCCCCACCAGGACAACAACTTTTGGATGCCAAAGTTAAGGGGCAGCTTCAAGGCATCAGCAGATTCTGTCTGCCAAATGTCACCATGGTAGATTGAGCCCTTCTTCAGATCCCTGGGTATTTCGAGGTACCAGTTAGAAAATCACTTGAGCACAGTCTAAATCTTATTTAAATTAAACCAGTGCCTAAGGCGACATTCAGAAATGCATTGGCTTTATTGGTAAGATAAAAAAAAAGAAAGCTTTCATGCCAAAACAGGTCTGTTCCTCACTGAAAACTTATCCATGGACGAAAAAAACCAGAAAGAGCACAGTAAGAAAGAAAATTTTTTAAAAAAACTTGACGTCTACTATTGGTGCCACATGAACAAAGACTTCAAA
The DNA here is from genome assembly GCA_036023395.1 of Myiotriccus ornatus. NCBI lineage: Eukaryota > Metazoa > Chordata > Aves > Passeriformes > Tyrannidae > Myiotriccus > Myiotriccus ornatus. The sequence continues at coordinate 793,466 of JAYRBT010000002.1, forward strand.
ATATGGTGGGTACACAAAAGCTTTGTAAGCCTGGGGGCACGTATGCCTATAACAGATGTTTATGCCTTATATTATGAGAATTTGTATTATATTAACACATTAAAATAATTATATAAGCAAATACAAGTGATATTCATTGCTGTAGTTTGCTAACAAAAAGTTAACTTTCATTTGTCCATCCCACTGCAGCAGAGCTGCACTGCACTTGTTTCAGAGGAAAATCATCTCCAGAGAAGTGGGTTTTAACAAGTTTATTTCCTCAGAAATCCCTCCCAGCAGGATCTTTCAGAATTTCTGTTGAGTAATATTTATCAGTTTTTGCAGACTCACCTACCTGTTTCTGGAGGATTCTGCTCTGATTTTGACTGATGGAGTTAATTATTGTGCCAGCATTATCTCACAGCAGCAGCACAACTTTCTGCTTAGCCTGGTGTTATCATGGATATTGTGCTGGTATTGACAGTCCAAACACCAACAAAAATGCAATTTTCATATTCCCAGGATGTTAAAATATGAAAACATTTTCTCCTGCTCACGGTGAGCCTTTCAGACAAATTCTACACCCTTTGAAAGAAATCTTACATATTATATTCCTAGTAAATTTTAAAATAGACAAATCTTCATCTTATGTTAAATAAATAAGTAAATAAATAAATAAAGCAGCAGAAATACCTTAACCATTTGGAGATTTGTTATCCTGCTTGCTTAGGCTGAACCCTTGTATGAGTGGATACATTCTGAGTAGAATATAATGGGGATATTTAGTTCTGAAAACAAAGGTATTCTGTGATCTTCTCGTTGGGTGAGAAACAGATCTATTTTCTATTCTAGACATCATCTTGTTTCACCTGGGATCCTCACTTCAATCAGCAGCAGGAGCCTTATGTCCTCCCAGGAATGCCCTGGTGTGCCCACACCACTGGTGTCACCAGCTGCCACAACCAGCAAGGAGCATAAAAGCCATTTTACACTTTTAACCCAAGTCAGTGGTGTTTACACAGCCCTCACCCATTTCAAGCAATTTAAAATGTCCCAGCAGATGAAACACAAAGGCTGCTTAATGCTAAGGCAGACAGTTCCTTAAAATATATACATAAACTTTACTAAAGATATTCAGAAGAGGTAGAAAGAGATAAATATTTAAAAATATAAGCTATGAGCTGTACTTCAATGATATTGAAGTGAAAGGAAGGTCGCTTTCACTACAAAATTTATAATAAAAATCTCTCCCTGACAGGCTTTGTAGATATTAAGGAAGGTATTAACAGCTACTTTGCCAAACATAAAAATACCTCAGGGAAAGTGGTTTTAATCTCTTGTGTAACCGCTAAAATTTTAATCCTGTTCTGGAGAAGCGACATTCAAAAAGAGGCAAAAGAAACAGCACAACAAGACACCACTTGTGAAGAAGCAGAAAGAGAGTAGATGTTCTGACCAGCCACTCCTGGGCTCTTTGTCTGTTTGTTTCCACCTTTCAAGGCCTCAGAGTTTCTCAGCAGTGCTGGAAGGAAGAGAAAAGGCAACAACTGAATCGCAGATTTAGTTTTTCAGGTGTTGGTTTTCTCCACACAATGCAGATGTTGTTGCCATTAATTTCTGCTCTTGGTAAGTTCCCTCTATCTGGCTTTGTCAATGAGGTAATAACATCCTTTAAAAATAGGAGGATGGCAAGTGGATTTAAAGAAAGTTGTTTAATGCTGTAATAAAACAAGTTATGTCATATTTCAATCCCTAAACACTTTTTCTCAGAAGAAAAATAGAACAGCCTATTTCCTCAAGAGCTTCTCCACGAACTGGATCTACTTATTTACAATACTATCACTGCAAGAATTTCTAGATGCTGTTTAATTGTGTTTTCAAGTCTCAATCTAAACAGGTACTTGAATTGAGGTTGTCAGAAACAGCTCAGTTCTGAAGCAAGAGGGATCTCGTCCTGTACAGGACACAGGAAGGAAGTGAGACAGAAGAACATATCCTTGGGATGATGAACTATGTTTATACACTTGTTCATTCTTTGTTAAAAAGCAGCAGAAAACTGCAGTGTGTGGCTATCCCATTTCTGTTTGGTTTGCGCCAGCCTAAGTGACCTGTGACCTTCCCAGCACAGGGTTTTATAGGTCCTACCAGTTTACACAATTCAAAAGCAACTAGAAAACTTTATTTTAAAAAATAACCGTCTATTAAATACAAAATTAAAATAAATTTAGGTCAAAGAATCCATAAACAGCAAATTGTTAATGGCTGGCAGACCCCTCTGAGGAAATCTCACTAAAAACTTGCCTAGTTCACCTATTTTTTTTCCCCAGTCATCATCTAATAGCCATTTAAAGCACAGAAATGAATGGATAAAGGCCTGACCTGTTCAGGCTGCTCATTTGGAAAAAAATACGCTGAAGTATTCTCTGAGGGTTTTTAAATAAAAATAATAAGTAAAAAAAACACCACCAAAACCAAACCCTCCTGTATTCTACAGCTGAGTAACCAGAGACATTTATCTTTCAGAAACTGGTTAGAATGTGTAGTAGGAAAATAAGAGATCACCAGTTTCTTAAACACCTGGATCTTTTCCCTAACCAGACATCATACTGCCAGCCCTCTACCTCAGAGAATTTCTCCCCTACCCTACGCAACTTTTATTTCATGTCCTCATTGGAGATAAAATTGCCCACTTGTTCTGTTCCTGTGTTCTCAATTGAAAAGCACACAGACACGGGGGGCAGTGCTGGGGACAGTGGTTACAGTTGCAAATCCATTCACTTTTCAGTGTGTTTTTAAAGGTCAAAATTGCGCTGATTATTCCACGTGGAAATCTTCATGCTGATGTTTCACAAGTCAATTGACTTAAGACTACAAGGTAGCAAGGCTTACCTTGATTTTCTCAGAAGTTAAGTCCGTGCTACAACACCTAAGTCACCATGCACAGTTCTGTGCACAGACTGACTCACTGCAAAAACCAGTACAAACACAGCCCTTCTCCCAGGTGATGCCATCCAACGGCATCTGTCAGTGCTGCAATTTTCCTCTTAGAAACGTTTTGTAAAGGAAAATAATGCAGATGACCTGAGCTGGCAGGTTCAGGGTTCTGTTGTCTTGTCAGTTTACGACTAAATGATTCCTTCTTATCGCTTTAGAAGGACTATTTTGGTTTTCCACCATATAATACAAACTATGTATTCAAGGTGCTCCCACGACTTAGCTCTTGGTTACTGTGATCCACTTAAGTAACTGTTCCAGTGATGGTCTGTACAGTAGCCAGGAAGGTGGATTTCTTCTCAGATAAATCCCAGCCTCACTGAGGCACTGAATTTGAATTCCCCATGTTATGAGACCTTTTCGGGCAGAGCTCCTTTCTCATCTCCGTTTCACCATAAGGCCCCTTAAGTTTCATTTCGTCACCTGTTTCCACAGAAATACTTAGAACAACTTCATGCTGGTTTTCTTCAGATCCATTTCATAAGTGGAACTTATTCTACTGTATCTACAAGGCCTTGCAGTACAAGGAGCAAAATGTGACTGCTGCAGATGTTGAACACCTTGTGGACACACTCAACTGACCTGCTGTGTGTGCTCAGCAAATCTGATGTGTACCTCTGATGTGTAACTCGTGGTGCTGCACCACACACATGGCAAGGTGTTTTCATGTCTGCTACACTTCCTTCTGTAAGTTTTACAGTTAAAAATCCCAAATTAAACAGTGCATTTGTTTCATGAAATGCTAATGCAGCAGTGTACACTTTTTGAAGCATTTTTAGCCCATTCATTGCACCATTAGGATTTTTTTCGCTTCTAATTAATTCAATCTTGGGAAGTAAATTCTGTTGAGTGACTGACTGACAATTTTTTTCAGCAATAACTTCATTGTTTCAGTCGAATCTACTGTGTGGTTAAACATCACTGATTATTTGCACGATCTTTCTAATGAAAGTGTCCTCAGTGTGCTGGCTGACTTTGCTGTGTGAGGCCCAATATACACATTAATCATGTAGCTAATCTATTTCTCATCTGACCTTGATTTAGTAAAACCACAATATTGCAAAGAAATTAGGTCTTGTGGAGATATTTTATCAGACTTAGAAATCTTTATTGCTACCTACTTTTTCACTTTGCAAAAGGATTGAAAGGTTATTGGATACTTTACTCATCTTTTGCCTCTCAACTCTTTCTCCTCTCTGTTTATGCGTTTCAGTCAAACACTTCCTGTGGGGTTTTTCCTTCTCCCTGAGGATTTAAAAATAGTCTTGGGAAAAACAGGTGTTTCCATGAAGGTTTTCATTAAAAGACTTAATTTCAGGAAAGGAGAGAGCAATAACACTGTGAAAGTATTATAGCCAGGTCATAACCTGCTACCATAACACTCCCTTAGCACATTAATTATTAATACAAACCCTCATAATCTTCAGATTTTTATAGTAAGAACGCAGGGAAGGGAAATTTGCTCATTAATTGGAATACAAACACAAACATTCATCTGCGCCCTGATCTTTCTTCTATGAATATTTATAGCCTAGCAAGCGTAAGTTCAAAGGGAAGGAAGGGATGTGACAGGTTCACCTGGGACACAAGCTCTTGTGGACTGCAGAAAGAGCTCTTAAAGCCCCTACATACAAAAGCCATAAAGACAATAACTGGCCCTGGAGAGATTAGGTATGAGTAGAATAACTGTTACCTAACCCCAGGTGTTTCAATTTAACCAAAATCTCCCCTCATACATCAGCTGAAGAGGCTACAGAGACTGTAGGAGCAGCTCCACCACCCTTCTCCCAAGCAGTGAAGTCCCTGTGCTCAGCCTCGCTGATTAGGATTTATGTAACAGAGGAGCTGTTAAAATGCTTTAAAAATTGCTTCAAAGTAAGAGTTTTTTTGACCTTTCAGTGATGAATGTGAACTGAGAGATGCTAAAGGTTCGCCCTCCCATGACGATAATCCTCTTGGAAACCTGACCAGTGTTTCTCCTTGCCTCGGGCAGGTGACAGTGGCAGTGATGACATGTGGTGTCATGCTATCAAAGTTGGACAACTTTAACTTGGCACTGGAGGGCAATCTTTAGACTTGCATCACTATAGTGTGATCCCTGTACATTCCAAATACTCTATTCACAGAGGTTTATCCTTTATTGAGTACAACATGGGTACTGCTCCCCCTTACAGCTGTGTCCCTGTTCACCGGGATGATCTACACACATAAAAGCTGCAGGAGGAATGTTGAAGACACCAGTTATTGAAAACAAGGACCAGAGAAAGATACCGGTGTAAAGGCAAGGCTGCAATCAAACCTTTACCTGTTTATACACAGGTTGTAATTATTCCACAGCAGATTATTTTAAAGTAACAATTCTCTACCATGTTATGTCTGGCATGTTGCTTCAAATGAAGAGAACAAAGTTCAGCAGCACTTTCCTTTCCCTCCAACTGTTTAACCTTTTGCTTGGGGGGAGAGGGGGAAATACCCTTTCATATGGCAGCCTTAGGATCCAGGTAAAACCACTTCAGATCCCCATGAATTGATGGTTCGTGTCTCAGCATAAACTCAAATGAGGTGTGCTCAGAAGCCACGGGACAAACTGCCCTGAAGGTATGAATGAAAAACAGAGTAAAAGCAGGAAGAGCAACACAGAGAACCAAGCGAGAGTGTGGCCAAGTTGGGTCAGGGGGTCCAGACAATTCATGCTGTACATGTCAATCAAGACCTGGTCACAGCAGATGACAGGCCATAATTAACATTTTGCCTTGTCTCCCAACACCACAACACCCACGGGAGTGGCCTCTGCCTTTCACTGCAGTGAAGATCTGACCAAGGCAGGCTTCAACCTGAACCCAGTCTACAGTAAACCAAAACCACTTCAGTTAAAACAATCTATTCCTGAGCAAACACTGCTGGTTTCAAAGTTTCCAGTCCTTACACATTTTTAAATGCTCCTGCCTATGCTCTTCTGCTCCCAGTGGAAGGTGAAATGCTGCTAAACACAGCTTCAGCCTGCTGCTTTCAGCAGCCTCAGAACAAATACGCCCACGAAACAGAGAGCAGAGGCCTTTCAGCAGGTCATCCTGATCATGAAACTGGACCTGTGGGAACCAGAAGGGCAAAAGCAGCACTGTGAAGTGTCATTCAGATGCTGTTGCTGTTATCTACATTTTTATTTATCACTTTGTACACATCTAAGAACAAAATCATTTTTACTGTATCTACAAGCAAACACATTCTCTATCTCATTTCTACGGCATCTATGGTACTTTTAACTTCTAACACATATTTACATGGTAAATTAAGCATAGTGACTTAAAAGACATTTTAAAATGGTAATTATCAACTGGAATTATTCCCAGAAGTAATTTCTAAAATCTGGGGCACTACATTTCACTAAGTTTCAGTAGTACTACATAGTTTCCTACTCTTTTTTTTTTTTTCCAGCTAAATGTAGATCACAAGACTATTTGATCCAGATGAAATTGCTATGATAAACACACTGTTGCTTTTTCACAACTAGTGTTACTTCTCTAGAAATTTCAGAGAAAGATCTGACAATACAGCTAAGATTGCAAATATCTAAGTAAGAGACTCCCTGTGGTTTGGAAAGGGAAAGTCAACAAGCACACTTGCTCCAAGATGGTGTAGCATTGAACAGCACAGCCATAAATTATTCTAAAATACCAGGAACTGAAATTCCCTTTTCTCATATGCACAGGAGAAGCCTCTTCCTTTTCTAAAACTGAACATAAGCTACTGGAGTTAAATCTTGACAATCAGAATTGATGGCACACAAAAAGTATTGTCTCTTGATTCACCCACAAATCTTAAAATAGCCAACCTCTTCTTCAACAGTGTGTTTTAATAACCAAATTTCACTTAAAAGTCACTCTAGTTTTGTCCCAAAGTTCCAGTATTGATAAGAAACCCAAAGTAATTATTCAACTGCAAAGCTTTACAAGCTCCCCTACAATGTGGGACGAAGGCACCACAGTTTAACAAGTCAGCAGTGCTCACAAAGCATGAGCCAAATTAATGATATCAGATTCATACACCAGTCAATAAACAAAAATGAGCACACAGGCAGTTGCTCTTTGGAGACTTCTGGAAAAACTAATGTTGGAATTGGAAAGCACTCAATGCCTCGATATCATTCAGTGATGAACCCTAGAAGGACTCATTACAGCAGATTTTCTTTGCCAGGCCCCTGTAATCCAACCCTGTGAGTTTGTGATACAAGATCCTTTCTACCCCAGGACAAAAAGCAACCTGAGAAAAGCCTGAGGATATTGCAGGTCCCAAACTAAAGCCACCAAAGAGCTCTAAACCTCTCTTTTTCCTTCTGTGGTCACTTCCTTCTTAACAGCTCCTTGGCAAACACCAAGCAAAGCTTCTCGTCATCCCAGAATCTTCCAACCAAGCTGACATAACACCTCATGCAAAGTTGTAGCCTTATCTACTAAAATTTATTTTGCCCTTTCAGGGCAAATGAGGATTTTCAGAGTGGAAACACACACCTTAATTACAGGTACCACAGCACTTGCCTTTCATTATAGGATAATAATTCCCATTTTAATAGATTCTTCTGTGAAACAACCATTTACATCTCTCTAGTTCAAAGCAGCACTTTGATACTTTATCTTGCATCATACATATGTAGTGGTCCTATAGGACAACTTTTCTTCATGCTGGGAATTTCCTCTCACACTAAAGTGTTTCTTCTAACAAAAATAAAAGTCTTTTCCTTCTTCCCCATGAACATGCAACATAAAATAGTCCATAACTGCATAACCATATTTATTTTATCCCAAAAAATGCACACCTCATTTAGTGGTTTAGATTAAAAATAAGAGATGCAGCTATTGCTTAAGCCATCTTAATTTTGTAATTTCCTAGATTCTAGTGCTTGACTCAGCAATCTAATTAATGTTCTTATGTATGCTTTTGTAAGACCCCTATGTGTAAACTTCAAACTTCTCGATAAATACATATTTCTGGTAATTTATCAATAATTACAATTGATCACCATATCTCTGATCTATATAGTAGATCGTAAGTCTTCCAAGAAAATACTGTAGGTTTCTATGGCACTTTGTGTCTACATATCCTGACTTCAAGTGGTCATTAGACTCAACCACCCCAACAAACCAGCTTTGAACCTCAGCAGCAGCCTTAGATCCCTGCAGCCAGGGGGAGGAAGAGTTTCTTATACAGACCTCCCATAAGACAGGATTTATACCTGAGCAGCTGCTTTTGTCAGCTCAGCTTTCTGTATAAAGCACATTTTTATCTGAACACTGGTGCCTCTGCTACTTCAAAGTAATTTACAGTCAGATGGTTCACTATTTTTATGGTTAAATCATATTTACCAAAAAAAGAAGTGTGATCCAGTTTGAATAGGACTTGCACTTTCCGAGTGCCATCATGATGGATTCATACCTTGGTCCTCATGATATTTTGAATATATTATAGCATACCACATACAAGAAGGATTTTTTTATGTCTAGCAAATTAACTGATTGTTAATTACTTTTGCTCTTTCATCAAGCTGTTTTGTTGGTTGCTTTTCCAGATGAATCACTTAAATCAATTCAACTGCTGATCAACTGTGTGATCAGACGAAGCAGATTTTAAGCAGCATTAAAATATTCCCTTAATTCTGTGCTTTACAAGGTACCAAGAGTGTGAACACCACCATATCCCTCCAGTGAACCTGCAGTGTTCTGCACTGAGACCACAGCTTGGTTTGAGGCAGGTATTTTAATGCATTTTTCACTAGAGGATCAATTTTTTCCCACATTTGCTTGGCATCAACAATATACCAAGTTTCTCTATAGTAAATAGTTTAAAAAAAAAAACAAAAACAAAACAGAATAAGAAATGTTTAGATGTTCTTTCATATATCCCAAGCTTGCAACACAAATGCTTTAAAACTTGTCTCAAAAATCAGCAGATACAAACATCTTTCATAATTATCTCTAAAAATCAAGAGGAACTATTACTGTACATTATTTTAAGTTTTCAGGCAAGTAGATACACCAAAAGGTCATATGTGCCCTTGAGATCAGAGTCTTAAGGGACACCTGAAAAACCTCAACAGGAAGTTTCTGTAGATGCCTTCATTTATGTTTTGCTGTGGGCAAAGGAGCTGCGCAGTTTCTAACAAATCAGCGCAACCCAAACCAAAGTTAGCAAGTTGTCTGATGCGACAAAACCAAGTTGAACACTCACCTTCAGAAGGAGAAAGCTAGCAAAGCTAATAATACAATTCACTCTGCTACTAACAATCTGTTGTGGCATAATGGTAGGGACTCCATTTTAGGGGTCTTTTCCAGCCAAAATAATTTCATGATTCTATAAGGTACAAGGTTCATTCAAAAAAAAAGACAGCTTAAAAATAGTTTAATGTTTCTTTTGCAGCACATTCCTCTCATTCCCAGTGGGATCACACTGACTAACTGACTCAGGCAAGTTCCTGAGATTTCCTCTTGTTCCTTGCTGAGCTCCAGAGGCCACTGGTCAGGCAGGGAGATGAAAGGTCATGGTGCAAGGCAAGAGGAAACCTCAAACAGAAAGCTCTGCACTGAACGGTGATGCCTGTGCTCTCCCACTGCCAGAGCAGGAAAAATACTTCACAGCTCAATCCTAACCAGCCATTTCTCAGGTAAGACATTTCCCATCCATTTTCTCCCTGCAGGAATTCAGCAACACAATTGTCTCTCCAGAGCGGGTACCGTTGCTGAGCTCATGGCTCCGCTGCCAGCAGGATGAGGAGCACCTTGCTGGAGACATAACACGGGATCTGCCTGGGGCAGGACCCCTTATATACATCTCTAGATGATTTTTAAGAGAGATAATCAAACATTTGTACTAAAACATTACACACATTTCAAGTAACTTCACAGTTCTACCTGGCAAAGAGCTGGTGTCTGGAGGAGATCAGAACTCTACTGCATTCTACTGTCTCACTTCCACACCGGTAGATCCTGCTCAGACAGGAACAAGGGGGTTTGGGGGTGAGTTTTTCTGGGGTGTTTTGTTTGGGTTTTTTTTTGGTTGTGTTTTGATTTGGGTTTTCTTGGTTTGTTTTTTTTTTCTTTGGTTTAGTGGGTTTTTTGTTTAGTTGGTTTGAGGGGGGCTTTTTTTGGGGGGGTGTTTGGTTTTTTTTTTTTGCTGTTGTTAGGGTTTTTGTCTGTGGTTTGGTTTTGGGTTTTTTTTACTGGGCAATTAGGTAAGCCATATTTTTTTCAGGTCAGTTCTAACAGCTTGCAAAGCAATTCACCTGGAGCTGAGTGTGACTATTTGCCTGGAGCTGCAAAATCAGGAAAACCATTGGTGTGACCTCGATGTCGTTTCTGCTTGAGGCAGTGTTAGCAAGCACTGGTTTGTCCCCTTAAACTACTCCCTTTTATGAAGAAACTCTCCATCGTGGGAAGTTATATTCCTCCTGATCTAGATACCTAAAGCAGCTGAGGGCACTGGTGTACAAGCACAGCAGCCTCAGGGGAGTCCTAAGGAGCAGCAAACATGATGAAGCTTTCCATGTTTCATTCTGTAATACAGCAGCTGCAAAAGCAGAGGAGAGCCTCCTGCTGTATGTCACTCAGAAATAATATCATCCAGACTGCTTTGTGATAAAGATAGAATGCACATGTACTTCTTGAATGATAACAATCTATTTTTCTTTTTCAAGTTTGTTGTGAATCCAAAGTGATATTTCAACCAGCACATAATCCACCTCAGTTTTCATGCACAGGCTACAGACGTAGCACATGCATTTAATGTTATATTTAATAGGTCACAAGCAATGCTATTTTCATTTAAAAGTGAACTTCATTCCTGACTTTTCACTTGCAGATATAATTCCTGATATTTATATTAGTATTTAAGATAGTACAAGGGACAGACACAAATATACATAATAGCAGTTGTCGACAGGCTAAGCTGTGGACCAGGTTATTGTTTCTCTGATTAAAAGCAAAATGAATTCATGCACCAGAATAACTTATTTATTTCTTACAGCTTCATATCACCAGGGCTTTTCTTCAACCTGTCAGATGAAGTGCACGTTAAATATTAGCAGATTTAAATCTAACATGTAAGGAGTTTCATTTTATGCCCTTTTTTCGTAGAGTTTGCTTCAGCTCATTACACACATCAACACAACAAGCTGTGAGATATATTGCTATATATAGTGAACATATTCTGCCTGACACAGAATGCTAATCTATTCTCAGGATTAAAAACTCTTAGAAAATACAATACAGAGGCACTTATTTTTTTCTCCTCCTCCCCCCCCCCATGTGCTAAAAGCTCCCACCCAAGAAAGTCTCGAGCTATCAAAAAATCAGATGGTCTTCTCGCCACCTTTTCAGTTTTTCCTTCACCAAGTTCAGTTAAAATTTTTGTTTTTATCCTTCTTGGTTTTTCAGATGTCATTTAAAGTGCAGTCAAGTAGGAAAAATACTTAAACTTATCTACCAGTAATAGCTGGGTCATCAAACCAGGTTACAAAGGGAAGGCTCCTTTTGTCATGTTGTTGAAACAGCATTAAGAGATATAAAGCTGGGGAGGAGGTGGCAGGGGGGAAGGAAGCCAATCTAAAAAGTCCGGGCTGATTCTGCTTTGGCATAACCAGGAGCAACTCGGATCAGATCAGTGGTTTCACTGTAGTATGAAAGAAATAAAAGTGTTTTTCAGTTGACATGGAGTGTCACAAACCCTCAGGGGACTCAGTGCTCTGACACACACACATCCCCTCCTGCCCTCTGCTCACCACCCCCCAGACTCCATCCCAGTGGCAGGGACACTTGACCTACTCCTCAATCAGCTCTAAGACCACAGTGGTCTCAGACAAGCATATTTGGGTAAACTGGCTAAAGAATCCCTATTTAACAACTGATTCCCAACCAGACTTGATATCCCTCTCCAGGAATAGGACAAAACCCAAATATTTGAGAGTACAGCTACAATTCTTTTAATCTTTCCCTCCATATGCAACACCAGAGCCATGAGCTAGCAGAGGTCCAAGTAAATATTGTTATCAATGTACTACAGCATTTTGCTTGGAACTGGATTACAGCTGCAGAATTCAAAACAGACTTAAGCCTTTGGATATTCAGAGTCCAGTTACAAAGCAACCACTGCAACAATCCCCAAATCTAGGTACAGTCCTGTGTGCATGTCTGCTCTTCTTGATATCTGGGCATCAGTCAGTAAGTCGTCCAGATCTACAACTGTTACATTACCACATAACAAATATATTCCCACGCTGAACAAAACCAAGCTGATGACCACAGTTCAAATGGCAACCTGTCCTCAGCTTCTGTTCAGTCCACACTGGCACGAGGGGAAGACAGACAACACTTAGCTCTTGGCATTTTTTTTCTCTCACCATAAGAAAGGAAATTACTTACTCAAAATGGAGCCAAAGTTTCAAAGCCAGAAACCTGACGCCAGGATCTCGACCTGGCCAAATCTAAAGTAGTGTTCTTAAATCAAGGAGGGTCTAGCTCTTGGTTTCTGGCTCATGTCCACCCCTGCTATTCTCAGCCACGCTGCTGACACACCGCCAGACTCACAAAACGGATCATTTCAACACACGTGCTAGAAAAATAGACGGCAAGGCACTGCTGATGCTGCAGTAACTGGAAGAATATTCTCTATTCCTCAGCTGCAGAATGATGTTATTTTTAGACTGAAATAAATCTAGCCATCACTGAAAATGGAATCTATAAAAAATGCTGAACCTCTGGTTAGTTTTATTAAATCCAATCCAAAAGCAAGCCACGTATTGTGATGCAGATTTCCTGCAAAATACCTCTGTGCAAAAGCACTGAGTAACGAATCTCTGCTCTTATACTCAATATGCAGTTTTGGCACAATATTCATGATTGTTGATTGCTTATTCATCTGATTTTTAAGGTGGAATTAGAGATCTCATCCTGGCATCCCTTCCAAGCATGAAAGCAGGAGACTTCAATAGGCTTTCAAATCCAGAGGATTTTCTCCCCCGAGAAAGGTCTTATCCTTATTTCAAACCTTACTTCACAGGCAAATAGAAAGCATATCTTTCATTAATATATAAACCAAGGATGTATTCTTAGTCTAGCTGATATTTAACAGTCTTGGCTGAAATTACCCATCACAGAAAAAGAATTCTCATTCTCATATGTGTGTGCATATAAAAATGTTTACCTATCTGGAGTTGCTCTTGCCTTACCCGTCTGAGTCCTTCAGCCACGGGTTTCATTCTGGTCTTGGTGTGGTTCAAGAGTTGCCACCATTACTAGTCCTTTGCTGTGGGGAATAAAGTGTTCAGTGAGGATGGATTTTCCTTCCTCACTCTGGCATGAGCTCAGGGAAGGGATTTTTTAAAGATAGGTGTGATGACATTTTTGCATCTTTTTATTTCTACCCCAGTTCGCAGCTCCACATTACACCCAGATTTACTACATGACACGCTTCACGGATGTTGGGCAGTGCTGCTTTGTTCCTAAAGCCAGTTTGGCCCAGCTCAGGTCGGCTGCATCTCTTCAAGTGACCACAGCCTAGCCACAGCCCCATGGCACCCTGTCCCTGTGCACCTCCACCTGCATCTCTACTCCTCAACACCCCCAATACTACACCAAGCCTTGATTTATCTATATTATGTCATCTGTGAGTCACAAAACTGTGGTGGCACCACACAAGGGCTGCAGGTTTATACCATTTGTATTTCCTCCTCCCAGCTGCAGGACACCGGAGGGAGAAAGCACAGAGGAAAGGAGGACTGGAAGCAACTCACAGCACAGCCTTCCAAGGCTGATGCCTTCAAGTCACTTCACGTAACATGAACACGGTACCGCAGATCAGCTTTCCACACCACCAGCAGTGCTGATGGAGTCAAGCAGCACAGAGCATAACTCTTGTGCTTCCATTTACTTAAAGCAGCACCTCATTGCCAAATTCTCCTGGTGCACAATAAAATAACCAATAAGCAGAAGTTTTTATCTTCGAGTGAGAAAAATCTGCTTTTTAGTCTTTCAAATCAAAATTACAAGCGTCGTGCTTCAGGTTTATTTTGCCTGCAAACTACCCTTGTTTCACTGCAAGTTTGAACAGCACTTAAAGTCAAAATCTATCCTTTGTGAGGAAAGCTCTTTATAAGGAAAGATTTGTTCATTATGCATTCAGTGAGATGAGTATAGCATATTTTACTAGTGGAGTTTTTAGTATTTGAACAAGCAGAAGAGCGAGCAGAAACACTCGACTGCACATAAGCCTTGAGGCTGTTCAGCAACTCATTTATCAGTGCTGCTTAGATGGTTTCCAGCACCGACACAGACCCCCACTCTTCATGTAACACATTTATTGTGTATTCTAATGTGCTATGCATATTTAAAACATGCAGTTCAGATGAGGCACCTTTGCTATGGGTAGATAAATGAGACGAAGAGGTAACTCTATAGAGAGAGGAAGCTTCTGCATCTTCACAGTTTGTGAGAAAGCGCCTTCAGTAACAAAAGCAAAACTTAACACCTTGAAACACGAGAACTAGTATGGCATAGGAGTGACTGCAATAGAATTGAAACAGAGTTGATAAAGATTAGTGGTGTAGTTAAGAAAACTGAAGCTCCTTTCAGTAGAAAAGAGACAGTAGTAACAAATCTGCCGAATTTTCTGGTGATGATGCAGTACAAACTTCTTTCCTGCATGCTAAATATAATCCAGAGATATGAGTAGACAGAGGTAAATCTCTTTCTTTTATGAGGGTAGGTTTTTTTTCAGACAGTATTTTTATTATTTCTAGCCAGTTTTTTTCTCTATTTTGCTATCTTTCCCCTTCTTTTGGTTCCACAAACAATTTTAGAGGCCAGTAAAATTCTATTTGCCCCAGTACTGCAGTGCTCCATTCAACACCAACCTCAGTGAGAACCAAGCAGAGCCTAAATTGACATAATTTAGCTTCTCTACTAAATTAATTTAACTAACTTTGCATTTTGTTTTCCTTTGTCACAGGGCAGGATACAGCATCTTTCACACATGCTGCTGCAGGTTGCAGAACCACAGCCCCCCAGACCTTGCTTTTCACCCTGGGGAGATCCATCTCTTCCAGGTCAGCCTAAGCGAGTGCAAATCAAGATTTCCCCTAATCAAGGAAACTGAACTCACGCAGGACTTGGCTTTCAGTGATGGCCAGTTTTAAGATTCAACCCCATTTTCATCTTGTGTGCCTTATACACACAGAGACCACAGAACCCCTTCGAGGTTCAATCACCCACAGTCCTCATTATCCCAGATGCCTGCAGGGGACAGCTCTAAGCACACCTCACACAGAACAGCAGCACCAGCGCCATTCCATCAGTCTGCAATTCACTGGAATGGAATTTAAGCATTTCAAATCAAATTATAGCTTTCATTTCCGTGCCAAAACAATGTTGAGATGGGTGGGTGAAGCAAAATAAAAGTGTTCAGAATTTTAAAACTTCATAAACTGCTAGAAGTGTAATACAGGTTTGCTTACATAAAGGCAAGAAAATAGTGTTTAAGTATTCATTAAATCATAGCACCAAATAGGAATTAGGAATAAGACTATAATAAGATAGGTCTGATTTGTATTCCAAGTGTATTCTGCACAATTACTCAAGCTTTTGAGAAGAGCTAATTAGAAAAATTACTGAAAAAGAGAAAACGCAGCAAATGTAAATGAAATTATCCCCACCTAATTAATCAGTCATTCCCAGACAAGAAAAATATCAAAATAAATTCATACTCTGCTTTTACCTTGACTACTATTTCCCACTGAGACTCAGGACCCCCAAAAAACCTATGAAAAGCATTTAAGATCATATGAATGTTAGCTTTTCCCAAGATGTAACTATATGAAAGTGTGATAAATCCTAATTGAAAGACATATTGTATTATAAACCGTGTCATTTATATTAATATTTTAATATAAAATATTATACTAATATTTTCCTCTCTTTTCTCCTGCATTACAATTTACTCCCTGACACCCAGTAAAGCATTCAGAAAGGTTCTGGGCAAGTTCAGGGTCTTTCCAGTGAGATTCAGGTGGTGATGTCCCATTTCAAGTGTATCCTTAGGTTTCACTTGATCCTCCTGTACAGATGTGTGTGGGTTCACCACATACTACATTCACATCTTTTTGGCTATGGAGATCAAAAGTACTCATATCTATATATTTGTATATATTGTGTTTGAAGAAAATGTTTCTTTAATTTGAAATCAGTTTGGGAAGCTTCAGGCAGTTAACCATGTCAACTTGTAGAATTAAAGGAGACATTTAATACAACACAACATATTTTATCATCAACAGCTACAGCTTTAAAAAAGTTGTGGATTTTTGTTAAAGCTGAAAATCTTGTGGGCTGTACAAACTCCAAGTGCTGATCCTGTTCCTATAGAAAGAATCAGTTTATTACTGTTGTAGACAGGCTGAACCTGTTCTTCTTTTCTTCATAAATCACACAGAAATAGTTATATCACTTGTTTTTACCTCTGAATTAACCGTCATCTCATCAGTTACTTTACAATCACTTATAAACTCAGAGAAATTCGCAGCAACAGACTAGAGCTGGACCACTAAGACTGCAGCCACCTCCTGCCATGGCCAGCTCTGTGCCAGCCGTGGCTGTGCCAGGGACGCCCTGACTGATCCACCTGCCAATCCCCTCTCACAGCACTTCCTGTCACACTTTCAGCCCTCTGTAGCAAGGACAGTTGAAGTAGGAGTTCGTTCCCTACCACACCAGACTGAAAACTGCTGCTTTTCAGGGCCTCATTCATGAGCTGAGCAGACATTCCTGCCCCGGGGACAGAAACTTCTATCAAAACCATGGAGAAAATGGCTGGGGACAGCAACAGCATCTCTTGTCAAGTCTGATCCTCATCCCCATCCGCATCTCTCAGAGCCTGGGTTCTCCAGTGGGGATTAGGTTGAGCCAGAAAATACCTTTGTGTCTACAGCATCACAGCAAAGTCACCGATTTCAAAAAGGGCTGGTTTGCTTTTGTTGAGCAAAATTAGAACCAAACCACTGAAATTTATGTTCACGCCCTTCTCCCTTTTTCTAACTTTGCACCAAAAATAGCTAAATATTTAAGATGACTCCTAGACACTGACTCCTAGAAATCAGGTCTCTACAATAAAGCTCCATTTAAATAAATATTAGTGAAAACACATTAAAATAACTTAATCTGATTATAAGAAGGAACAATAAACTTCTGATAGACGATAACTGAGGGTAGGCATGTCTGCTTTGAAAACACACATTCAACCACTGAGATCAAATACATTCAGAGACAATGAAATTAAAAAGAAGTGTTATTTCATTTTGGAAATCAAATGTTTTAAGATGAGGTGACCTGAGCAACTTAATGAACTAGCAAGTTACTTGAAATTTAATTGCAAAAAGTACCAATTTGCTGCCAGAAGCAGCACATGACAATTGTCACCTAGACTTTTCAATTTGTTCAATTACTTGGCAGGAAATATTTCCCAAGAATTGCTGCTTTCTCCTGGCTGAACTCATTTACACAGTTGTTTCCTCACAAGACAACACACTTATGGGGTTTTGCCTGCAGGTAACCATACAGACTAAACATATAAGTTGCATGAGCTTTAACTTCTTCAAATAGAAGATATTTATACCATTGAAAGTTCTCTCATTTTTAAAATCACTCAACTTCAACTGAAAAAGCCAATTCTGTGTAATTGGTAGCCTTGTGTGCATTCCAGGACCTGCCCATTTAGCTCTGTTATCTCTGATGCTGCTCAAAGCATTGTCAGAGGGGAAAAAACCAAAAAGATACTGGTTGTGTCCAGCTGGTCATCAGCAAGAACACCCCTAGTTATATCCAATGAACCTCCAAGACAGAAGACTGGCTAGAAAAAAATACTTTGATATATTCCCTTAAGTCATAGAAGATTTGTATCTTTCTAGGCCAGAGAATATCTGCTTTTAAGTCAAATTTCTTGGTTTGATCTGTAGGAATATATCACCTGGTAGAGCCACTTATGACGGCAGCAAGTTTGCCCAGTGCTTTCTTGCTCCTTAAGTAGGTGCTGACTGTCTCAGAGGGTCTGGGTTTTGCCAAAAGAATAAAGGAAGAGATCAACTGAGAAACTGAAATATTGAATATCATATTCCAGCTTCATTTCAATAAAACAGGACCGAAAAAACAGGTTTTAATATAAGGGTAAAATGAAAAATCAGGATCTGGGACTAAGGGGATTACAGAACATCATGATACTGTTCTCCTGAACAGTTCAAGTGGCAAGAGGTAAATTCCACGCTGTGCAAATTTTAGCAATTTTATCAAGTGCAAGCCAGGATATTCAGGGAATGAAAGAATGGCATAAATATTGGGTAAAAACAAATATTCCAGACTACTAGTTTGCTTTTTTTAAAAAAAGAGATCTATACATAATCTTTTTTTAAAAAGATAGAGATCTATACATAATCTATACGTAATACCTACCAGCTACAAAAACCTTACAGAATACAAAGAGACAGCAGAGGTGGCAGAACAAGCACCAAGATATGTGACAGAGATCATTCCAGAGAATGGGAATTGCAGCAGCCTCTGTTTCTCCGACAGATGTTTGAGATACATTGCTTTCTTAAGGCCCATCCTTTATTTTTCTATTTTCAGCCTTTCATGCTTTATCTCAGAACTTGTTTTTTTATCTGCTAAAAGCATCTTTAACCAGTGGCCAATGCTGCTTCCACTCCCTCCCCCTCACTGAAGCTTCAAAAGATGAAGTTCATCCAACATGCAAGAAACACATTACATAATTTTTTATTAAAGCAAGTTTTTTATGAATCACAGGATGTCCCTTTTTCTAGAGGCAAGGCCATGAGCTTGAGTGGAAAGGTGAATATTTGGCTGCTGCTCTTGTTTTATTGAAGATACTTTTACATGACAGAGGCTTGACAGGGAAACTTCAGCAAGTGCTTAACCTAAGACCATTATACAAGCAATAAATAATAATAAAGTATTTGTATCGTGAAAGCTATTCTTAGCAATAGAAAAAAAGCTTTGGAGGAAATAACTATAAATATGAAGTACTAGGAAAGCCCTAAAGTTCAAGCTTCAAACTCCAGCAGTGCCTTTTATTTAGCATAACTCTTGAGCCTTTGAATTAATAAAACTCCATAAATGCTTTACATATTGTATTTCTAGCACTATTACAAAATATTAAACATTGTTATGTTAAAAACTACTTAAATACCTAATTTGGACTAGAAGTTTCTAAAATTTCCTTCCACTCCTAAATATGAAACTTAAGAGTGACAGTATCAAAGTAATACCAGTCCATGAAAGTCTTCTGAATAAAGGTATTATCACTCCACAAGAATTCAACTGTAATTTAAGAATATATTTGTTTGGTACCTGAAAACTTACTAGCAGGATGTTTTCACATCCTTAAAGCCCTAATGTTGGTTTTCAGATTTGTCCCCCACTGCATTATTACCAGCTTGTTTGTATGAACAAACATTACTATTTCCTCAAAATGTTACATAGGAAAAAATCAAGACAAGACAGCTGCTATTTTTACTTCAATGAGATTATACAAAAACACTGTGAGTTAGAAAAATTGTTCAAAATGGTAATGCTGAGTCAGTGGGGAACCAGTCCACTTCATTAAACATCTGCATTGGAAGTCTCAGACTCATATAGAAATTAAAGTGGTTTACTGTAATCCATAATATTTATTGTAACAAGTTGTCTTATGTCTTCTAGTATAAAGTACTAAACAAAACCAAATCAGTCACCATTTCTTTCCCATAATGGTTATATTTTCTTTGTATTTAATCTATAAGGCACTAGAAGTGATTTAAGGTGTATTCCCATGGGTTATGGAAGAATTTATACACTTTTGCTCACCAATTAATGCAAAGCACCAAATACACCCTGACAGCATAAACTATGTAATGTGAACCCCAAGATTTCCCCATAACTTGGTTCTTTCGCACCAACTGTCCACAGAGAGAACAAGAAAGAGCTGTAAGAGCCAATAGTAAACCAGTGTGATCTTCCACAAGCTTTGGTACACGGAAGGCTGAAGGTAACAGAACTGCCCACAGACTTCCTTCTGGATGAAGATGAAAAGAGTGTTAAGGAAAATTCCCTGTCTCACCATCCAGCAGCCACTCTAGCAGTCACACTTGCACCATCTGATCTGGGACCAAAGAAAGCCCTTTTGCAGCTACAGCCCCTCAACTCACACTCAGACCAGGTTTCCTCACCAGCTCAAGCCCAGGGTCCACACAGCAGAGTTTCAGACTTTTCAGAGGCACTAGCTCAGAGGTTTTTGTTATCCACTTGTTGCACCAATTTTGAATTACTTTAAGGATTGAAAAGGTACCCCAAACAAAGAAATCCCCTCACAGTCCAAGCACAAGTCTTGCTCTTCCCTCTCAGCCCTCAGCTCCTGCCTTGTCCCTGGGTGTCCCTCACCTGGTTGGGCCACAGGTCCCTGTGCCCTGTGTTATGCAAAGGGTCAGCAGGTCTTGGTCTCCTGCCTCAGGATGGGGCTCTTGCCCCACAGAGCTCAACCTGCAGCTGCACCCCAAGCTATCTGCACCCAATGTATTCCTCAATATACAGGAAGGAGGCAGAAATATGGAATTAGGAACTTAAGATTGGAACTAAAGAGTTTTCTATGAAAGAAAAGTCTCCCATTTACAGATCAAAAGAGTATTCTGCAGATATATTGAGTGACAAGATCCTTTAAGGGACTATTCCCAGGAAATACTTGAAGTAACTGGTTTTTCCCCTCTGCTCATAACTTTAAACTCTGCATTTTTATAGACCAGTCACTTGCAGAGGACAAGTTTTCAAGTTCAGGAGAAACGTCACTGCAGTGAAGTTTAACACTGAACAGGAAGTGTTCATACTGTTCTTGCTGAGTATCTTTAGTCAACAGCTTTGGTGGGAGCCTTTCTTGGTACACTTGTTGCCTGCCTTCATAGACAGACAATTCCCTCAGAACTCAAAGAACACGGATCTTGTCTCACACTCTCCTTCCTTAACCAAAACACAAAGCTTGAAACATAAAGGAACTTATAATACGAATATCTACTTCAGGGCTAAATTTACTACCTGCCTTCTCAGTAAAACTCAAGTGTTTAAGACAGATAACGAGAAATTATTCTATCAGGGAAGAGTAGATTATTATTAAGTGATGTTGTAATTTATCCTTAATTAGTTGTTTTAGACATCTGTCACTTCATCTTGCTTGAAACCAAAGGAAGCATCCTCACTGCATAAATACCATCACACCACTATGTGTTATCATAATGCACCTGTATAATAACAGTCATGGGCTTTTCCCACTGAAAGCA
The DNA here is from genome assembly GCA_036023395.1 of Myiotriccus ornatus. Taxonomy (NCBI): domain Eukaryota; kingdom Metazoa; phylum Chordata; class Aves; order Passeriformes; family Tyrannidae; genus Myiotriccus; species Myiotriccus ornatus. The sequence goes on from JAYRBT010000002.1 coordinate 814,785, forward strand.
AGGGACCATAACATAAGAAATGCTGTTTTCAAGGTTTACCATTTACACATCAGAACCACGACGATGCAGCATTCCCAGCCTGGCACACTAAGCACAAATGAAATCTTCTAGTCATATCTCAAAGATATTTTGGGTGTCAAATTAAGTACTGAGAACAGATACAAGGAACTTCAGAAAAGGGCTTGTAAAATCTTATAGGAAGACAAAAGTAATTGGTCTGAAAAGAGGGAACAACCAAGGCAGTGGAATTAAAGAGTGATGAGGCAGAAAGGACGTTCTACTGAAAATGTGGTTTGTTTCTTCCTATTCCTCCATCCAGCCCAAAGCACACGCCTGGACACATGGCACACAACCACAGTGTTGCACACAAATTAAAATGCGTTGATTTTCACCAAACAAATATTTGTTTTAGTGAAAATCTATCGCAATTACTTGAAGTATCCTTTTTCAATACAAATTAATCTAAGAATACACAGAGTGGCTGCAGTGGCAAAACAATTACAGGGCTTATGCTATATGAGATGATAGATCTTTGTGATGCCCTTGAGTTTTGCCCTTTAGAAAAAGAAATCATTAAGCCCTCTGCAGATATTTGCTTGTATTGGTTGGTTGACCGATTTTTTGGATTATCACTTCCAGGACAGTCTCACCTATATTTCCATTTGGGATGCATGTGACTGTCTCTGCAAGTCAGTCATCATAAATCTGTCATATTTAACTAGCACAAAGCTCCTGGCACCCTCTAAGCATTTAACAAATGTAAAAAAAACAACTGTAACTACATTTTAAGTTAAGGAAATATGTTATGGCACCCTCAGTTTCCTAGATGTGCAGCCAAAATACATCAAGTTTTAACCTAAGTCCAGTTACAGAACAAGGTAAAAACACTCAAGGAAAATGTAGATCTGACACCATGACATTAAATGGTTTTCTAAGTAAAACTGGAAAGTCAGTTTAGATCAGGGTTTTTTAATTATTTTCTAAGAGATCAGCACAGTCTCCTTCCACCAATATTCCCAATACAGACTGATTCCACATAAATTGATATTCTTACAAAAACTGAAAGTATGCACCTCTCAAGAATCCTCCAACGATTAAATGAAGACATTCTCATAACCTCCTTCTCTTGGTTCTGTCCTGTATTAACACATACAGTCGTTTCACCAAGAGTCAAAGTGTGAAATTCATTCACAAAGGAGTCATTGCATGTCAACTACCCTGCCAGTTTGCTGATATGTTACAGTGATATACTTTCCCATTGTATACTGTTGCTAGTTACCCTATTAAAATCCATCCCAAATAAGACGGCTGGGATTGTTTACCATTTTTACAGAACCCTTCATTAAATCCAACACCAGGCAGGCATTATTTGCCACTGTTGCATCAAGTTTCACGCTTTTAAATTATCAAATTATCACGCTTTTAAATCCTCTTGGAGCACATTTCTGGGAATATGAAGGTACAGAAAGCAAGTTTTCTGTGGTGCTCTCAAGTAATTTAGATTATAATCCATCTGGAAAAGAGCTGTTTTAATTATTATTTCTGTTTACTGAGGCACAGCAAGAGTATCTCAAGCTGCAATAATGCTCACTATGTTTCAAGGTGTGCTGGAAAGTTGTGAGAAATGGTGAAACAACGGCCTGTGGGAAACCCTGTTGTCTTCCAGAGTGGGATCAAGTTTACTGTCAGTTTACTACAGATTTTGAGCCAGCCAAGCTTCAGTTTAAGACACTCTCCCCATTTTGGCATTGCTTCCTCCCAACCACTCCTTCCCAGGACCCTGGCAATGAGCAGCCCTACAAGCACAAAGCCCTCCTCACCTAGATCTCAGCAAGAGACACTTCAGAGTCAATTCTGGAAGCATTTCAAAAAGCACACCCATAATATACTCCACAATAGTTTCCTAGAACTAAAGATTCATTTCTCGCTAATGAAATGCTAATACGTAAATAACTGAATATTTATGGAAGTTGAACATTAACAATGAACACCGTAATAAATAGCACAAACAGCCTTTTAGTATGTAATTCTTTGTAATTGTATTTTCTCATTAATTGGTATTTTGCTGCTGCAATTCCCTTCATGGAAGGGCAACATATCGCTTAAACCTTGCTTCGTAAACCATAAATGGGTGATATGTGGATACTTTCTCTTAATGCAAAGACTTTAAGCCATGAACACGTTTCTTTGGGTAGAATTCACCTTAAACCGTGGATTTCTGTTGCACAGACTTTGTGCCATCTCTTTCCATCAGCAAAATCATAAGTTTTTCAGGTGGCCATCTACAAAACAGACTGCTCTGAGGTTCCTGTTGTGCAGAGATTTATATTCCCTCTAAGTATCAACTGACAGAATTCTTGAGGTCTATATCTGTAAGTCATTACTGGTTTTATGCATCAGAAAAGCTTTTTATTAGTGGTTTAATATTACACTTATGGACAATATGCTTGCAGTATACACCAGATGACTCATTGCAGCTGTTGATATTTTTATTCTATTTTAGGTTTACTTCATAAACCGTCCAACAAGGTAACACAGTCAGAAAAAAGTTAAAAAAAATAAAGCGAGAAAAAAAGCTGTAAATGGAGACCAGAGATACAGCAATTAACAGCAATTCCTGGGGAAAAAGAGAACTTTTATGAAGTGTAGAAGTTGTATTTGTCATCATCAATGACATTGCCATTGTCATCATTAATATGTCTCCTTACATTACTGGCACTTTAGTGCAGTTAATGGCCCATCTCCTGGGCTACCTCACTCTTCACCTGTGTCTCTGTTTATTAAACTACTAAAGAGAGCAAAGACAGTGCTCTTCGTTAATGCCTCCCAATGAAGACTGGGTGTTGCATTGCTTCAAACAAGAACTACACAGACCCTTAAAAATATTCTTAAATGATTAATAACCTCTGCAATTCATGTCTTAATATTCATAAATTCAAAGGCTCTGTGGCAATTCTTTTTCAACCCATACTTTATTTTAAAAAGACTGTTCCATTTCCATGAGTGTATTCAGAGTCATCAATACAGCACTTTGTGTGTCTGGAAATCCTGATAATGGTGGGGGTTCCATTTACTACTGATTGAATAAAGTCAAACTGATTTTCAGTAATGTTTTTAAATAACAAATTGTTGTTCTACTGTTACTATGAAAATAAAATATGCATTTAAGGAGAAATATTATTTTCTTCCAAGACCAACTAGAGAAAGTCGTTTCAAGAAAGTTAAGAATACAAGCCAAAATATGGAAATATTTGCTACATTGTTTTTATACAAAAAGCAGACTTGTTTTTTTCTAACTTTCTTCACTTTTTCACACTTCTGTTCCAGCAAAATACCCTTTAACTGCATGTGCAAATGTGACTATGTCAGGCCACACACTACCACATAAATGTTTATCTGGCACAATTTTGCAGATAGAGTAGATCAAGGCTCTCAAGGATCTGCCTGGATATTTTCCTTAGGGCTGATTGTACTGGTCTAGATATAATTTTTGCTTTTCTTCCCCATCAGAGCAAGGAAAGGAGGCAGGGATACATATGTTGTATCATCATCTGTTTGGGTACAAACATAGAGCTTCACTAAAATCATACTGGACTACAAAACATGGAAGGAAGTAATTGAAAAGGTCTGCTAATGGCTGTGCTTACAAACATCACTTTCTCTCCTGACAGCTTTCTAGCATTGTTTGCAACGGCAAGTTGCATGAAGCCACTTTTACTCAATCCTTTCCTGCAGTAAGCAATGAGTTCCAGCATAGCTAATTCTCGTAAATATTGGACGCCTTCTTCTGCACTCATCCACTTTTTCAGAGAACTCATTAAGTATTCTTTAAACGGGTATTTTCCCTCACAGCCTGGAGGATTCGGAGCCAGAGACTGAGATTGTATGTCTCTCTTGCGATTTCTTGTTCTATTTCACGGTCTTGAGCGAGGGATCCTAGTTGCTGTGCTTCTTGACCCTCTAACAAGTGGCTTCTGGCTCCATTATCCCAGCATTGTACCAGCCAGGTGAGAATTTGTTCACCAGGCCGGCGGCTGTAATCCCGTCGTAGATCCCGGAGCTCTGCTGGGGTCATTGTTCGCAGTACCTCACTCGTTCGCACAACTTCTGCTCCAGGATAAGGATCTCTTCTACGTGGAACCATTTCCACTTCCCTTCTGATGCTTCTATGTGGAACCACTTTCTCTCTCT
>JAYRBT010000002.1:819075-838354 GCA_036023395.1 Myiotriccus ornatus
TTCTTTTGGGCGCGCTCCTTCTCTCGCTGCTGCTTCTTCCTCTTTTGCAGCTGTCCATTCATCCACTACTACATAGCCGGATGGGATAGGTTCTATGGGGATGGTAAGTCCCTTTGCTCCTTCTTCTTCTTCCTCTTCTTCTTCTTTTATACGCCTTAATCGTGGAATTAGGCCTGTAGCTTCTGCATTATCTCTTATCCATATCTTCTTCTTATTCAGGGGGGCAATAGTAATTCTCGGGTTGGTAGTTTGGGTTTTCATCTCTGTCGTAGCCTTAACATTAGACGTCGTAGTTTGAGTTTCAGTGTCCGTGAGATCTATAGTCTGGACTCCAGTTTTAACAGATTTAGCAGAAGCCATGCTAACTTCAAGCCGAGTCTGAGTCCCACACTCAGTCGACTTAATAGAGATGGCGCTGACTTCAGATTGAGTCTGTAACCCCCACGTCTGTGGACTCAATAGGGGCATCATTTGTTTCAGGTGACATAGTTTGACTTTCTGCCTCTGCCCTAGGCTTTTGATAGTGATCTATGGCAGCTCTGTAAGCTGTCGCTAGACCCCAGTATAAAGCAAGGAACTGCGTATTTGGGTCATCGTATGAAAGACACCCTTCGGCTAAACAACGTGCCATCTCGTCAGGATTAGACACTTGTTCTGGCGTGAAATCCCAAATAATGGGAGGTGTCACACGCCCCACCAGCTTGCCAAAATTTACCCATACTTCTTGCCATCCAGAAACTGGCCTTTCCAAGACCCTTCCCAAAGTTCCAGGGATCCTCTAGAGGTCTGGCCTTTTCTACAACATGGAAAGCAGCACAGCACCATTCTTCCAGTTTTAAATAACTCTTTCATCACCCTCACCAGTACTAGGATTGTTTCTAAACAATTTAAGTAAAAATTGGAGCCAATTGTAATGATGGGAATCTCCTTTAGCAGGCCTTTGATGTCAAAATTGTGGAAAGTGAAATACTCCTTCCATCCATCCCAATCAAAGAAAGGCACATACTCCTCCCATTCTTCCCCAGTTGGGCGTTTCCCTACAGGATAGCCCAAGACAGGCACAAATATAGCTAATACAATGAAACAGGTAGTAGAATAGCCATTGTTATATTATTCTTTCTCTCTGTTCTTAAACAAAAGTTTTGTTTATATAAACAAGCCTCTCTTGGCAGTTTTCCCGGTTACTGTTCCAAAACAATCCGGGATAACCAAAACAATCTCCCCGTACAGGCCACCAAAAATCTGTGATAGTTTGGACCTGGCTCCCTGCCAAATGCCCAAAGTCACAGTAGCAGCCCCCCCTTCCCCCTCCCTTCTCTCTTTAGGGCAAAGGGAAGGAAAAAAAACAAACAAAAAAACCCTATAAAAATTAAAGAACCCAAAGTCAAGGTACTTATATAAAAATATATATATTTATGTATATTACAGTTATATACAGTTAAGATGCTATGGACACAGTAAAAGGGAATCCAAACACACACACACCCCCCGAAGGGATAGGGAAAGGGAAAAAGGGACACAAGCAGACAAAAAGGGACACCGAACAGGTATACAAAATCAAACTCAAGAACTATACTAATAACTAGCAAAACAAATATCACCACATCCCTCAGAAAAGCAGGATTGGCAGACACGGCCAGCACTCTCCAATCTCCCACGTGGCAGGCCAGTGGACGCTGCAGGCCTCAGCCTTAGATAAACGAGACCAACGCAAGGACCCACTGCCCTGAACCTCGCCAGAAGAGAAGAGAGCGAGGTCTCTAATCTCCAACTTATTTATACTCTGGTTTACGTAAAAATCGTATGGAATACTGGGAACATGGCCACTTCCTTGGTTACAAACTGGTTACCAGGAAGGCCTAGACCAAAACAATCGCAAAGATGCTCAGGGGGAAGAATGAAAAAAATCCCCAAGATGATGCCACATCACCTGGTCAAGTTGCACTATAAAACAGGCTTCCAAAGAAAAAAGGAAAAGAAAAAGAAAAAGGGCAGGTACTAAGGCAGTGCAAGGAACTAGTTGTTGCACCCTCAAATATTAGATGATTGCTTTAACACTTGGCCTACTTAAGACACCAGCATTCATTTATAATTCCACATTGGAAACTTTATTTCCTGTTTGAATTTGACCTAAATTCACTAAGAGTTTCAGATCACATTTCCCCATATAAACTATTCACTGAGGCAAAGACATCTCCAACTCTGAATATTAAAATTATGAGAAAGTTATCTGAACACATTCTCCAAGAAAACCCATAAGAGAAAACATCCCAGTGTGGAAGTTTTCCTGACCTTTCTGTTAAGCATTAAAAAAAAAAAAAAAAGAAAAAAACAAAACAAAAAAAACCACACCTCACAGAAGGTGTGGGGTTTCTATGGGTTTCAACTTTTTTTTTTCCATCCTTTTTTACGCTCTGGCTACTCTCAAGTGCAACCTGCTTGCTGTGTGTCAGCCCCAGAAGGTTGTACCCCCCTCTGCAGCACTGCACTGCTGCGTGCCCACCTCCTGGTCCAGGAGTGTGAGATGCTTCACACGATTTTTTTCCCATGCAGTTCTTGAAATAATTAAGCATCTCTATTACTCTGTTTGATTCAGTACTGTTGTCACATAACCCTTCAGTAATTATTGCACTACTAGGCTTTCTGACATCCTTTTTGCTAATTGCTGAGGGCCACTTCTATTTATATGGCATTATACGGCATCACACACTCTTATGCCTGATCACACAGTTTTAGAAATAAAAAATAAAATAAAAATCATAGAATATACTGAGTTAGAAGGGAGCCACAAGGATCAAAGTCCTACTCCTGATTAAATCTTCCATTATGCCTGATACACAAAAGGAAATCTCCTCTATCTCTAAATATTAAAAAGATTCTGTGGCTGTTTCCAGCTGCCAGACAGCGGCAAATTCACTGCTGATCTTCTACTATCCCTCCTTGTAAGATTTAACACTGAAATTGGCTACCATGAAAAACAAGGCAGATAAAATTAAACTTCAAATGTAAACAGAGAAGAAAATTGGGTCAAGTATCAGCCCATCCTTTAACTCCTCACAGCTAATTATAACTTACCAAGACACACACTTATTATATAAGCAATCAGCTAGAATATAAAAATACTCATTATTAACACATCTGCACAGAAAAATCTGCGCAGAGTTCCTAGAATAAGGGCAAGAGGAATGAATAACATCAGATTTGGAAGTGTCACATGCAGTAATTAACTGTTAACATTTACCCCATCCTAAAAAAAAACTGTGTTGCTGAATTGCCAAGAATAGTATCTTTCACTGTTCTCAAACAGGTTGCCTTGTTGTGTGACTAGAAGAAATTTTGCCCCCTAGGTAAGTTAAAGAACACAGAATATTCAGAAGGAAGAGCTAGTTTTCACTGGGAATCTGCCCCACTGGCTGGCTCATAACATCTTTTTAGAAAGTGGCTCCTGATGAATGGATATTGTCAGAAAAATCAAACCCCTCTGATGTGGTAATGAGTGGGAATGTGGCAATTTCCACTCTGGTGGTCTGTGAGGAGCAGCTTGCAGCCTTTTAAAACCTGTCCGAGTATTGAATGTGCAAGCTGAGATAATGCAAGACACCACTTGCAAGTGATGGGCTCAGTCACTAAAGCATTAGAGAGCCATTACTTCCTCATCCTTCCGCTGAAAGAGCCGCAGGAGCTGTAAATGAAGTGCCTCTTAGAGGCACTGAACTCATAAGCATTGGGGAAAATTCTTTGCGCAACACCTTAAGAAAAAAAATCTTTTTTTTTTTATTTTAAGAAAAACAGATAATCTGGAAGTAAAGATTCCATTATTCCTATTGAAAGGGTTACCTGCTTCAAGGAGCAAGGCAGTGTGTGGGTTGTCCAGAAAAGGACATATGTTCTTTTAATGATTATGAGGTTGAACACGGATTTTTGCTTCGTTTTTCGTTAAAACAACCAATACAACCATTTCTCCCGACCCATGAATTCTTAGTCTTTGCTCTCTCTAGTTCCATTTTGACAATTTTGGTTCTTTAGCTCAAAGAAATGATTTGGTAAAAATCAGTTGCTTTATTGTTTCACTGCCTCCCAACAGTGATGCCATGATTATGGTTTTAAAAGCTAGTATTTTTTCTGGCAGCTGCAAACCAGCAATGAGCACAGTTTCTACAATAGCAATCCAGGAGTGTAGGGGGATGGGATACTGGCACCAGGGTGGTAGATGGGAGGGAGGGTGGTTTGGGAGAAATCTTTTTTGGATGATTTACATCACCATCCTTAATGCAAACCAAATAGATAAAAAAGTACCAATCCCTAGCCAGGTATGATTTTATATTACCCAACTTATAATTCACTCAGTATTAGCAGTTTTACAGAAGCTTCACAAAAAACACAATTTAACATTTTCCCTTAGAAATTCTATTTAAGGACAGACAATATTTTACCTGTATACTCCATTCAAGATAAGGGCACACAGGGCACTGAAGCTACACTGAGAAAATATCATTGCACTGCAGTCACGTCTATGTTTCTACAGTAAAATCACTGTCAAAAGATCTTGTTATTTGTCCAATAAAAGATATAGGAAAAAACAAGTTCAAACTGAAATGCAAACCAAAGTAAAACAGTTTAAGCATCTAGAGAAGATAAATACTTTAGGAGGGCAAGGGAGGTGATTTTCCCTCTCCATCTGACTCCCAAGACCACACTGGGAATACTGCATCCAGCTATGGAATTCCCAGGGCAACAGCTTAAAACTGTGAGAAGACAGATTTCGACTGATCACAAATAATTTACACAGAGTGAGGGTGGGGAGGCCCTGGCCCAGTTTGTCCAGAGAAGCTGAGGATGCTCCATCCCTGGAAGTGTTCAGGGCCAGGCTGGATGGAGCTCTGAGCAATCTGGTCTTGTGGAAGGTGTTCCTGCCCACAGCAGGGGGTGAAATGAGATGATGCTTAAGGTCTCAACAAATCACAACAGTTGAATGACTATTGCCTTCACCACTATATAAAGCAATTTGTTTCCTAGGATTAAAAAAAAAAAACAACAGTTTTTCTGCATTTTACTCATTTGAATATTTATAAAAGTAATCATATACAGCAAAAAGTCATCTCTTGCACTCTTTCAGCTCAAAAAAAACCCCTTTTTAGTGATGTCCTTACAAGATACACGGGACTAAAATCTAATGTTTAATTCTTTTGAAAGCAAGTGACACTTAGGATGTCAGGACTACATTTCACATATAATTGTGTCATCCACTGTCTCTGCAGTCTAAAAAATAAGTTTGCTCTATGCATATTTTTCTACTCCTTGGGAAACTATGTGGTCATTTGCCCTGGGAATTAAGTACACCCCTGGACCTGCTGAGCATCTCACACATGTGTGATGGAAAGCATTCAGGCTCCAGAGGCAGAGGTTTAAACTGCCTTTTCTTTTCTCTCTCCTTTTACCCCTGACACAACATTCTTATGGCCTTTCAACAAGAGGAAAAGTTGAATATCTGTCTGTTGTGGCACCTAATAAATGAACATCTACTGGCAGCACGAGCTCTGCTGATGGAAAACACTTCAGGATCACAATGGGCCAGCATTTTTGGCGCCAGTAATTCAAACAAGAAATTGAGAGTTTCCAGTGCAATCCCTCCCATTCCTAAGAAATAGATTAGGACGGACTTAAGCAGTGTGGTGTTTGTATTAATTCACTAAAACCCACTGATTCTTGAACATTTAAATTTAGTTTGTAATTAATTATTTTAAGGAATTAAATCATTCACATGCCTTTCAAGACAAAGTTTTAAGTAGCATTACAGTACGCCAACACTATTTTAATCTGCTGTTCTGGTCATTAGTTTCCTATTAAATCACCAGATCCCATTACCTTTCACACTGAACACTCCAACACTGGCTCAAGTGTCTCAAATGTGCTACATCAGTTTTACATTTAATTTCCCCAAAATTCACATTTTTCTCTTGCATGAGACTGAACTCAGCACTGCTGCACCAGTAAACTGGGGTATTAGCTGACCAAACACAGGAGGGGGGAAACCTCTACAAGTCTGGGTTTTTTTATAGTAAACTCCTTCTTAATGGGAATTTGCATTAACTTAATGTAGCTCTGAAAGGGAAAAAGGAAAAAAGAAGGTGGATGTAATTAATAGACACTGCAGTAATGGATATATAGACACTGCAGAAATTTGAGGGAGAATTAGAAAACAAACTTCAAATTTCATACCAGACTAAAACCCACAGATAAAGAATAGTAAAAAAAGAATGTTTAAAATAGTAGATATACATATTATTATAGTAGATATACATATTATTATACATACATATATACATATTATTATACATATATACATATTATTGCCTTTGGAAGCATAAGTTTCATTGCTCTGTATTTCTCGTGTGTTTCTGGAAGCACCTTTGACTGTGTAATCATTAGCAGGTTTGGGGTATTCTGCAAGAGAGCAGCAAGTCAAAGAAAGATAAAAGTCAAATGCCTTGAGAACTTGGATGTCTGGTAGGTCAGAGACTTCAGAGGGAAATGCAAAGGGGTTCTAGGAGTTTGTTCAAATTTCACACACTGCAGCAACACTAACTTTTTTTCATTCCACCTGTATGTGGATACAGAAGAGCACCTGGAGGACAAGGAATGGGAAGGCTGAGCAGTGGCAGAGCCTGAGGAGCGACATCCCTGTGTCAGGCACTAAGTGGGAATTTCAGTGCCACGCAGGGGAACCACACAACCTCCAGTGCACCAGCATGCTCAAAACAGCCCTGGAGGAAGCAGGGAATTACTGCCACGCTTACTTCTCTCAACCTTCCTTGTTGGACTAACCAAACAGTGAAGTGGGCACAGCATTCTCGAACAAGCACAGTCATTTATTTAGCACCTACCTTGCTGTCATTTAAACTTTCACTGCAAATTCTAACTATTCCTTCCCATAGGTGTTTGATTTAGCCATGATATACTTCCTAAGGGTGTCTTGATTTTTATCCCAAATTCTGCATGTCTTCTCAGGACCAGTTGTGGTTGGATTTCAGGTTTGGGAAGTACTTTGGGTTTGTTTCTTTGTTTCTGGGGGCTTGTTTGGTTTGGGGTTTTTGGTTGTGGTGGATTGGGAGATTTTTTTGTTTGTTTGGGGGGTGGGGAGAGTGTGTGTTTGATTCTTGCTTAAATTATTAGCTACTTTTCTTTTCTGAGCTCCCCCTGCCTTCAGCAGCACCTTCGGGAGAGTTTTCTTAGCTCAATTTGTTCTTTAAACATTTTCAACTCCTCAGCTGCTATTTCCTCAATGGCAACACTTACCTAATTCCAACACTTGTTGAAAGTCTTAGTAAAAACACATCACTTCCAACCTACACATAGTACTGAAATATAAATTTCCTGGGTTGCTGCTGGGTTTTTTTGCCCCCCCTTTTTTTTTAATTGGTTGGTTTGGGGTGGGTGGTGGTTGGGTTTTTTTAGGATTTTTTTTTTGTACGCATATAATTAATTTTCCTGTTAAATGGAGTTTTCAGGTAATTGGACACATTTCTTTTTTTGAGTGTGCCTTTGCTGCTGGTTTTGTCTGTTATGACAGACATCAGGTGCCTGAGTCACTCACTGAACTGCAAGACTTAAACAACGATTCCTGCTAGAACTGCCGAAATCTTGTTTCTGTAGTTTACCTCTGAAATCACTTGGGGAGGGAAAGATTGGCAAGGTATTCATGCAACAGGACAAGGAGTGAAAAAAAGCACATATAAAATTTTCCTGCTTAAAGTAATAAGGCACACCCATTACTTCCTGAAACAAGACATGGCTTGCATTTAAAATTCCTCACACAACAGATCAAAATGACAGCAGTACCACCCAGCCTTCCACTGTCCATTGAACTCGAGTTGTTTAAGTAAACATTTGTATTTGTTTACTGCATAAATAAAATTGTCCCATTTACCTTTTAAGGTGTAATGAGGTGGCTGCTCTTACCCTGTACAGACTTGTTTCTGTTTATTATTTTAGAAGAAATTTAAAGGCAGATGGATATATAACTTTTCGATAAGATAATTAGCAGTCTATTCATTTCTACTTTGATCTATCCATTCCATAGTAAAAATTATCCCTTTTAGGGTAGCTATTAGCAAAACAGTTTTGAGCTAATATTTTGACATATTGCCTAATGGCAACAAGTCATCAGTTGAGCTATTTCCAACAGACACCACGAAAAGGCTTTTAACATAAGAGACTTTTTAAATACTGTTTCCCTGGAGAAAATATGTGAGCTTGACTGGAGCTCTCTGCAGAACATAAATATTTTATACATTGGAGAGACTACTGATGAATATATCTGGATTGAGGAGATAAAGCAGGCACACACAGTTAATAAATAAAAATTAGTCACTCTGCCTGAATGGAGATTTCTGCCCTTCAGAGCTGAAGGTACTGTGAGCATACCAGTGTCTCTGAAGATGCTTCAGAGTAATTTCAGTAGAGTGAAATTATCACAGTAAACCTTTTTTTAAATGTTACAAGCTAGTCAACTTAAAACTCAGAATTACTTGTATTGTTCCTTGAAAGGATGATAAATGAAAACACTGAAAATTTTACTTGGACCCGATAAATGATTCTTAAATCACATGAACTTAAACTCAGTTTAATAGGAATGAAAATCTAGCATGACTGCTTTTCCTCTCCAGCTGATCATCTTATCAGTTTGAGAAGAGGGACCATTTTCCTTTCGTGTGGTCGCTGTGGATTTCAAATACTGCTGCACAAATAATGGAACAGAGCCCACGGCCTGAAACAACACAGTGTTTGCAGGAGTGGCTGAGATACAAGACACAAGGCATAGAACTGGTTAAAAAAGAAGTACAAATCAGGATGTGTGTGCATCCAACAGGAGGGAGATCTAGCAGGAGTAGGATAGCCCTAGATCCAGAAGACCAAGAAGCAACCTGTAGGACTGAACCCAACATTCCCCTGTATGAGAGGGCTGGGAAGCAGCTCCAGCATCCCTTCACTTTGGTCTTTGTGCTTCAAAGCAGCACAAAGCCAAAGCTGAAGGTACCAAGATTTCAATATAACAAAGTTCCCAGCTGCTTATTTAATAAAAACTCCCTTCTCTAATTTAACACTGTGCTTAGATATGAATTTAAAACCATCAATCTACATGTTATCTACTGCTTTGTACAGCTTCCATTCTGTCGGTGTCAAGATACCAATTTACAATATCAAGTTTTTCAGGAAAAATGTGGCTCCTTTTCTTCAAATGAAGAGCTGAAAAAACAGGCAACAAATGCAAAACTACGATAACAGAATAGCTTAATTAGTGCAATTGGCTCTAAAGGTCCAGCACCCTAAATTCCAGCATCCTAAAATTCCAGCACTTCGACTTCTTGATAATGGCAATACACAGAACAGAAATTGATTGTCTCAAGGCTTTAAAAGCAAAATAGATGCTGACAAGGCACATTTAAAAATAATTCTTTGAAAGATCTCAACACAGGAGGGTACTTGCAGGCACCAGGAAGGTAGAAGTAATTTGAGGAAGCAAACTCCATAAAAGGGGACCAAATAATTCAGCATGATGAACTTCATTATTTGGGCATTTAATCCTCCTTATTCAATATCAGACAGCCTAGAAGATTTCCCTTCCCAAGAGAAAAGAGGGATTTCAGGAATGCTACAAGACTTTGCACCTCTCATCTCCTTCACTGCCGTGCCTCGGGCTGGTCTTCTCTGGAAATACAAACACAACCGTCACTTCCGACTCGGTGACTCATCTCGGAGCTTTCTATTCTGGCATCTCCTTATGGCTCCTGATATTTCAGCTGCAGCTCAACAAGGCAAAAACAGAAATCCTGACCTTCCCACTCAAGTCAACTCTTTTCCCAGTCATACACGGTAGTGCTCTGCTCCCTGTCACTAAAACGCATCACCTGTCACTGCCAGCTCTTTCCCTCCCACCCAGTACCCAGTTAAGGCTCGGTTGTTGCTCTTGCTACATTTCAAGGTGAATTTTCTTGTCCATCCATGCACCAAGGACTCACAGCCACTATTTTCATCACAGCATATCTACACAACTGCAACCAACACATTCAATGTGGTCTAGAGAAACACCTCCTTGGTTCACTTCATGGACCAGTCCTCCAACTTCATTGACAGCTCTCCTCATGCTTTCCCTTATTCATCATGATCTCACACATCATCTCTCCTCAAGAGGCAGTTATTTTTCAGTGCCAGTGTGTGTGGTGCAAACACAGACAGTGAGGTCAAGGCACGACAATCTTCACAGGTCGCAGCTGCTGTGAGCCAACCCCTGTGTCACCATCACACACACAGTGAATAATGCAAGTCAGGGCATTCAAAGGGGAAGAAGTAGCAGAAACTAAGACTGGTGGGCAGAGCTCATAAATCACACACTAGAGCAGGCATGTGACAAGGAAAGGATGGGATGGAGGGGGAACAAATGGCTATGCTGAGGCAACAGTGTGTCTGTAAGGAGCAAGGACATAAAAGGTAGCAAGCCCAAAAGAGCAGGTGTTCTTATAAAGGGAGGCAGCAAGCAAGGAAAACATAAGACAGTGGCTACCCAGAAAAAGTCAAGACGGGTGACAGTTCCACGTTTCTCCTTTCATGGAATCTTCACAGGTAAGAGATTTTTAAGCCCAAATCCTATTGAACAGTGATGGGAGCAATAAAAAATTCAATGTGAAAAAGTCCACCAGGGTGAAAGGATGCTCAGATCAGACACAAGCTGCACAGGACCAAAGAACAGCTCCAACCTGTTCAAAATCAACTGGAATACTTTGAATAATTAAGTCAGTGAATGAAGTTTTGGTTTGGAGGAAAGGCCAGGGAGGGAGAATAAATAAATTTAAAGGAGAAAATGGAAAGATGAAGGAAGCTGAAATAGACTGGAAACATTGATTTTATTAATTCTTATTGTGATTTTAATGAACTTCTATATAACTTGTCTTCTGTAATTATATTTCAAGTCTAGACTGTCGTCAATATAAATAGAGTAAAAATACACAGTAATTATACAAACTGTGTCAGTCATTGTCTTATTAAAATTTGTTTACTCAACAAGTCTCTCCTTTAAACATAAAGCATGAGGGGACAAAAAACCCACAGCTACCAAATTAAAACCCATGGTTACCAAATTAAAATTTTAACCTGTTCTTTATATATCTTTTTAAGCCTAAGTACAATCCAAAATTCTAGATGTAACATAAAATACCTGATCCATTGATAATAGTTATCACATTCAAAGTATTTAGTAAAAATGATACAAAAATTTTGAAGCAGTTCTGCTTCTTATTTAAAATTACATCTACGTGCATTCTTTTTAAGCCTTGCTCTACATTTCCTAGGACTTTGATAATTTTCTTCTCTAAAAATATCCCCAAATTCTCTTGCAACAAATGCTAAATGAAATGCTGCATATCACTTCTGAAGAAAGCTCTCACAGAGTACAATTAGAAATGTCAATCTGAAAATGTCAAAATATCTCAAAAATAAAGCTCTTGAGATTGCAGAAATTTGATTCAGCATACTGATCAGAAAACTTCCTGTCAGGTCCACAGAAAGCAGCCCATTGTCTGCAGTGAAGATTTTTGGGTGGGTACCTCTACCCCGCCCTGACCATATTAGAGCCACTCAAATTGTATTCCTTGGTGCACAATTATATGACCAACAGATTATCAAACAGAATATGGGTAAATTGAACTCCAGCACATTCTGAGGGAAGGCATGTTCTTCCAGTGCTTACATACAGGAGAAAGGAGCTGCAGTCTGAGCTGCGCAGGAATAAAGGAGATTATTTTTCATGCAAGTGGTCTGAAACAGCACATTTTGAGTCAGGTCAGCACAGCAAAACATTATACTCTGAGAGCAACAGTGAAGCCCCTCCCTCTGTTTTATTGACAGGCAACTCTCCAACTTTCCTAGCAAGTGATGCCAAAATTGATACTAGTCTTAAAAAATACAGGTGTATTTAGCCTTTAGGTATTGAAGGGATGACTTTGGTTCAGTCGCTCAAGTCTAAACTTTGCTTTCAGAGCCAAGCCTGCAGATTCAGTTCTGTGGGCTCTTTTTTCAGGAAATCAGATTTTTTTCCCTAGAAGTAACTCTAATAGCTCACTACTCATGTCTGCAAATATTTGCATGATTAGGAGATGGTTGTTGCTTGGGATGAAAGTGAGGAGATAGATCTGTGAATGCCAGTCTGCATCAAGAAGGAGTGTTGCTGCTTATGGCCTTTCTTTTGAGGTAGTGAGGCTTCTGCTAATTTGTTAGCTGTGGGAAATACCCATTGGTCACCCATCAGAAATTACTAAGTCCTACAGGACACTAAACAGCATATTGTAAGAGAAATGAAAAGGTCACATATCTGCTCTGCCTTGCATCTTTTGGAGCCAGCTTACTCCCGAGGTCTTTCATTTGTCACACCCCCCTCACACTTTAATTGGTAAAAGTTTCTAGAGCCACAGGCATTTCTTTTTTTCTTTGGTTGCTTTTTGTGTATTGGTTTCTGCTTGGGTTTTTTGTTTGTTTTCTTTAACCATCACACCATACACACAAATTCTTTATATGCTCAGGCCAAGTTTGGTTTTCAGAGAAGATCAAACCAATCCATTTCCTAAAGTCCTTGGAGAAAAAATAGAGGGGAAAAATGGACACACTCTGCAACTGCCTCCATCTACAGAGAAGTAATGTGTTGGTCCATCATCTCCTTGAGACTTCAGAAGGGGACACCAACCGGCCAGGAACAACCTTGTTGAGTTATTTAATGATTAGCTTGAATTTCACTTTCAAGAAGGGGCAGGGAAATTCAGAGGTGAGACAGCTTTTGCAGGCAAATGCCAGGAAAACAAAAGCAGGAAGTGATCGACACATTAAAACTAACTAGAGATATTTAACCTCCACTGTCTCTTAGTAGATAGATGTTTGCAGAAGCAGTCTTCTCTAAAACAGTACTGAACAGTGGAGCTCAGCATACCTTATGGGAAAATGTGTCCATGTCTTCTGATTATTACCAGATTAATGCAGATATTTCAGGAACATTAAAGAGCTGAATACCATTTAGGAGAAGTATCTGAATTGATAAACCGTAGAAGATTTCACTCTTTAATTAGAGACAACTGAGCTAGCCCAACATTTTTACATGCCTTTTGTGAGGTGTAGTTCAGGGTTAGAACTACTTTACATGGTGAATTTAGAACGTGCAGCACTGACACACTTAACCTGACCTTTTGAACAGGATTCTTGAGTTTCATCTTCAAAAAAAGGAAGAGACACAAACTTAAGGACACAATTGATCTTCACAAGCAATTGAGGATCAGGGGATCTTCTTTTGGTTGCAATATGGCTTGGTCACCTCTTATCTGTTATAAAACACCACCTTCTGCAGACGTGAGAGATCAAGGCTGGGGAACATGCAATCCTAAAGTGAACTGGAAGATACTCATCATTCCCCAAGCTCCCAAAACCCTGCTTACAGACAGACAATCTGTGAACAGAAAGGGATGACAATGACTCAACTTCTTGCACACTGCAAATTATCTGCTACTATGAATTACTCCTTCAGGCTTTAAACACCATATTTAATTGTGTGAATCTTCTCACTTCCTTGTTAACAGTAAAGGGCACTGTTGCATTTCATTTCTCTTTGAAGGCTGGTAAAGCCGTTTATGCCAGATCCTCCTGGAAGAGGAAACTGATACACACTCAAAGTTTATTTTTTTTAAGTTACTTTTTATATGTTCTGACATAAAACTCTTTGACAAGTGACAGTTCGGCGTCATGCCTATGCCAACAGAGGGGAAAATCACTCTGCTCTCTTCCGAAAATATTATCCCACAAACAAAAATTACTGTTGAGGCAATAGACTCCTGAGTGTAGATGGAGATAAAATGAGCTCAATCATCACCTCTAGGACAGAGGGGTGAACCCACCCTGGCTGGACACCGGGTGCCCACCAAAGCCGCTCTGTCACTGCACTCCTTAACTGAACAGGGGAGAGAAAATAGAACTAAAGGCTCACGGACCAAGGTGCAAGCAAAGAGAGATCACTCAGCAATTACCATCATTTTACAAGCAAAACATACTTGACTCAGGAAAATTTGGGTTTCAACGTTTGTATTAACAGTTAATACCATCTGTGTTACCAAAACCAGCAGTGGCAAACAAACATCCCGCACCCAACACCCGACTTTTCACACTGTCCAATTTGATTACAGCAGTGCTGGCTTTCAGAATACACAAAATATTCCCTTATATCCCCTGAAAGAAGGGGATTGGGAAGGCAAGTCAACCTGATGTACTGGAACAAAAAAAAAAGAAAAAAAATAACATTACGTATAAACTGCTTGCTATTAAATGTCCAGTTAATAATGTTAATCTTGTCCACCAGATAACACACTTGACCGTTAACTGCAAGAACATCCAGTGTCAAGAAAAATGTGATTAATACACAATGACAACCTTAGCTGGCTGAAGAAATTTAATGTTATTTAGTTTATTTTTTCAGTAGTTCTTGACTGATATTTTGGCGTACTTTCAAGATATTTTTCAGAATATCCCTCTGAAAGCATGGACTAGTAAGTCAAGCCATTAGTGAAAAAGATATTCTACTCCATAACCCCTAAGCTCCAAAGTAAGGGAAGAAGATCAGGTTTAGGTTTCTTATTCTAAAAACTTATTCATGCCCAAACAACAAATCCACCTTATTTTTACAAATGTTTCCCTCCAAAGAAATAAGTAAAAAAGCTCAGTCACTATCATAAAATAAAAGATATTTTCCTTCATTATCTTCACTCTCTCAAATTTCTTTTATTTTTCTTTTTTTTTGATAAATGGCTTAAATCTCATAAATGAGACACAAGACAACATCTAAACTACAGAACACATCTACTGAAACATTTAAAGTAATAAATTGAAATAGATTATAATGAAACATGTTCTAACCAGAAAAAAAATCTTATTCACAACACTATTTGAAATCTGAAAGAGTTTACACAGTGAGGCAAAACACAAGTATAATGTTGAAGCCTCGTTTTGCTGATCTGGTGGGTACAGGCACATTGGAAGAGGGCAACGCAAATTATAGAAATTCATCTCAGTTTTCAAAGGAAACCATATGTACAGAGAAACAAATTAAAGAAAATACCATAGCAATAAATATGAACTGGGAGTCTCAGGTTGAACAAAATAATGACTGTCGAAGGGGTAAAAAAAATAATTTTTCAAAACATGATAAGAGAACAGTATCACCAGCAGGACTAAAAATAAAAAGGAATGATCTACCACAAAAATAGCAATTTCCAAACCACCGTCAGTATTACATGGTAACATTTAAACTTCATAATAGCAAAGGAAGACAGAGTCAAATAGTCTTTGTCACCCTCTTCCCTCCAAAATGGAGAGCTGCATTTGGGGGACAAGACTAAATGGTTTATTCCAAAAATAACCCTGGAAGATATTTAGCAGCCACTTCAGCAGTGAATACTTTCAAAACATCAATAACTTGATGATTGCAGCAATGTTTAGAGATTTGGTCAAGAGCTGAGCAGATACCAGAACTGACCTGCGGTGCTGAACAGTGCTCACCATACCAGATACCTACACCCAAAATGCTGCAGAACAGGATGATCTGAGAGCCAAAGAAAGAATGGAATGGTTGATATATAATGATTTCATGTTTTCAACTGAGGTAACATATAATTACACCACCTACCGCATTTATGGAACTAGACTGTGTTAATACACCCTGTGGTAAAACATTGTGTTCTTCTGGAGCTTTGAGCTATATCCATATGGGGCAAAATATATTTAAGCACCAGAAATAGCTATAATATCCAATAGCAGATATTTAGAGACTTCCAGAAGGCGTCTGCAGTGATTCCAAATGAGCTTCTGAGTAAAACAGATGCCTTCAAAGTATCCAACCCTTAGGATGATGTGTTCCCACAAGCACACAGTACAGCAGCAAAGCAGAAGTCATTAATCTCACATCTTGCTGGCCAAAGGGCCTCCCTCAACCCCAGGTTCCTTCCTGCTGTCCTCAGCATCCAGAGGACAAAACCAAATAGTTCTGGGTGCATCACTAACATAATTTCCTCTAAAGAAAAGGTAGTGTATTTAAGGATGAAAATTATCTTATTCTAATATGAATTAAAGACTTGCTCCTGTCAAGCTTTGAAGTATTTTTTTAATGTTCTATAGAAACATCTTTATATAAAGTAGGCAATCACTAAAATTGTATGTAGAGCCTTATTTCCTCTCAAGCAACTTTGTAATCAATGTCATTTTATTTTATTTCACTGACATTTGGACCATTGTTAAATCAATCAGAGCCTGTGGTGAGGGGGCTGACACAGTGGCACAGGCTGCCCAGAGAAGCTATGGATGTCCCACCCCTGGAAGTGTTCAAGGCCAGGCTGGGTGGAGCTCCGAGTGACGGGGTGTAGTGAAACGTGTCAGTGTCCATGGCAGAGGGGTTGCAACGAGATGATCTTTAAAGTCCCTTTCAACTCAAACCATCCCATGATTCAGTGCTATTCTGTCTTTGTAGAATTGAGTTATCACTCTGTTTTGTCACCCACGAAACAAAAAGAAACAAACAAAACAAAAAAAAACCACCAAAATTCTAGTTGCATATTTTTGATTCAGAACACAGCAGAAACACCCTGATGCTTTTAACCAAAGGTGCTGATATTACCTAAGTGTTCTGCCAAAAGGAACAATCAGAAAGGCACATATTTGAGCTGTGTGGCAGAAGGGGGTTGGTGTTACTTGTATTGTTTGAAATGCAAAAGCAGTTTAAAAAAGAAAAAAAGGATTCGATTAGCTCATGCATTTACTGCGAGTAGGAGGTCTCATTGGGGTTGTCAGAGGAAATGCTATTTAATCAACACCGTGTCAGTCAAGTGTTTGTCAAACCTACTACGATTTTTCAAAATCCAAAATGTTTCATATAATAATTGACAAAAAATTATAAGTAAAGATCTGGCCACTTTAAAATAAATTACAGTATTTGAGCCTTTTCTAGAAGTTTCTGGCAGAGACATTGTTCCCACGTTTTATTTTAAAAGCCTCCATTTCTACAATACGGAAGAACAGTTTAATATCCCTCTGCCCAAGTATGATTTGGACCATCTACAAGAACATTTAATTACATAATTATGAAATTACACGAGACAGGTATTAATTTAAGCTGTACCATTTTCTCCCCAAGTTGCCATATAGCAAGTGTTCATCATCCAGGAACAGGCTGCCCCTCGGAAGAGCGTCACTCCCAGGCAAATAACACCTGCTGCTGCACCCCACCTCAGAGACTAATCAGCTTTATGTTAGGCCATTTTAGCAGAACTCCCTGGTGCCCAGAAGGATTTGACCAGGGTTAGAGTTAAAAGGCTCCATAGAAAATAATACAAAATACATGAGGAACAAGGTTCAGAGGAAACTGCGAGAAGTCAGCTCAGTGCTAACAGCAAAGCCAGAGCTCTAGTTCAGCCTCCAGACATGCTGCCTTGGCTTTGATGTTTGAGGAAGGTCAGCCTACAAACCCCACAGCTGGCTCCACACTGCTGTGCTGCCCTCCTGGGGGACTGCACAGTGAAAATCTCTGACGGGGCCAGAGCAGGCACTCCGAGACAGCAGTGGGCGAAGCACCATGTGAAAATCTTTTGGAATTCCATCTGACCAAAGGACTGGGAATCAGAAGCTCCATAGACTTACCTGGAACAGCTTCCAGTTTTATCAATCTACTACCTCTATCCACACGTCCAGGAAATTTCTCCTGGGTAACAGAAAAGTAAATTTTTTTTTTTTTTAATCAAGTGAGGGTCTAGACAATGAATCAAATCAACAGTATTCAATAACTCCTAACTACTACCTTTTGGAAATACTATGTTTTTGTAGCACACAGGGATGTAGAAAGGCTGAACTACAAGGAGCAGTGTGGTGGGTACTCCAAGCATGATGATATTAAGGAACTGTGAGTGCTTCTCCAAAGGACTAAAACCTCTGCATCAGCTTTCCCCAATGAGGAGCAAGTTCACTTCAGATCAGGGTCAGATCACAGAACAAAGCACATTCTGGCTTATGCAGGAGTATATAAAAAATATGATGGATGAAACAGCTTCATAAGCATTTGTGAGCTCCAGCAGGAGCTCTCAGCACAGATAAAGCTCTGCAAGTTTCAAAGGAATTATTCATAAGAGGAACAGACATTCCTACAGCAATAGATGTACAAACCACTAGAACCAAATCAAACGCTCAAGACTTACTGCTTTTAAGCTTGATATACTGATTACCAGCTCCCCCTAACTGAGGAGGATTTACAGAGACTTGACAAGCAGCATTAGGAGACTAGAGGTAAACTGATATTTAGATAATCTGGAACAGAAAAAACTTACAGTACTGGCAACATAGCAGCAAGGCCCTACTCAAAGCAACAAGTAGTTTAACAAAAAAGCTTAGTTTGATTAATAAATCTTTGGAATTATTGTGGCCATGAGAATTCTTTCTTGCCTTCCAGTAAGCTAGGGTTATAAAAGGTGTTTCTGAGAGATCTAACTTAACTTTTCTTAGCTTTGGAGAGTAACATTCTGGAGAAAGGCTTTCTAAATCACTGGGTGTTTTGCAGCTACTGCCAGAACTGGCTAAGGAATGAAGACATGAAGGCAGCACGTCCTTCTGCAAATCATGATTCAAAATTATACACCTGTATTATATATACACATTCAATGAAGAATTCTGATTATGCATCTACACATTTAGCACCACCTGACAAAAGCGCAGCTTTGTTATTCGGAGAGAAAAGTGCACTTTATTTGGCTCAGAGTATCTACACAGACCGCAGGATGCATGGATCGAGAGCAGCCCTGCTGAGCAGGACTTAGGGATACTGCTGGACAGGACCAAAATTGGAAATGGAGCAGCAGCACACACTTGGAGCACAAAAAGCTGATCTTATCCTGGGCTGCATAAAAAGTGGCCAGCAGGTCAAGGGAGGCGGTTCTGCTCTACTCCAGCCTCATGAAATCCCTCCAACTCTGGGGTGCCCAGTACAAGACAGACACGGATCTGTGAGAGCAGGTCCAGAGGAGGGAGAAAAACTTTTAGAGGACTGGAACATCTCTCCTATGAGGAAACACAGATTTTGGGATGTTCACTCTGGAGAAGAGATGGCACCTTACTGCAATTTCTCAATAAATAAGAGGGAATAGTTCATAAGTAAAACCAAAGGGACATTTTACCAAAGTCCGCAGTGTCAGGATGTCGTGGTTTTGCCCACCAGCCC